>JAFBJU010000317.1:133096-135859 GCA_016785305.1 Colistium nudipinnis
GCCCTTCGATGAGTCACTGCACAAACAAGCTGGCTTCCCCCCTTTTTTTTTTTCTCCTTTTTTTGTAGAATTTGTCAAGCTGCTAAAATGCTGTTTGAAATTCATAGGCTGCAAACTCTTCACATGGGTGACCTGACAGAAACCTGTTCTAACAGATGTGCCTCTGCTCCTTCTCCTCCTCCTCCTCCTCCTCCTCCTCTCTCACAGGGGTTAAGGAACTTTTAATGGCGCCCCGGTAGAGACACCAAGATGAACACGCTACCATCGATGGACCGGCACATCCAGCAGACCAACGACAGGCTGCTGTGCATCAAACAGGTACAGATACAAATGTGTGGCATCTTTGTGCCCCCCGGCCCCCCTTCTCATTTCCAAATCGGAAGAATCCGAATTTCATCTGCGTTTCTTCTCCCCCCCTTACACTCGCCTCTCCTCTCAGCACCTTATAAGGGCATCGTTTTTTTTTTTTTTTTTTCTGGCCATTAGCTCCAGTCACCCAGATCATGTTGCACTGGGTCATAGACAGAGAGAGGGGAGGGCAAATCTGGCGCTGAACACAAGAAGAAACTTCAAAGAGTCCAGCAACATAACAGACTCCACTTCTCCTTTTTTTTCTTTTTTTTTTTCTTCTTCTTCTTTTTCTTCTTTTCCTCTCCCCCCCTTTCCTCCCAGTCCTGCGTTCCCTTACATCACGTTCCTGTTTCTTGACGTACGCCGGCCCTTGTTGTGGTTTTGCGTAAATGCTTCCCTGACTCCTCGCGGTCAGATAGGGAATGAAAGACAGAGTCAGACAGACAAACATAACCCAAGGCTACTGCCTCTGCCTGTCATTAATAGTATATGAGAACTCACTGGCTGGTTGGCAGGCCGTGGGCATATTTGTTTATGGCATGTGGATGTGGCATCCTTTTTATCTCCCAACATCCGTGTGACACCACCGTGCCTTACTGATTATGAGGTGACAAATCCCTTTTCTCTCTGCCACAAACTCCCACCTGAACCGCTGTGCACCCAGTATATTAACCTCGATCCCAACGGGCTGGCATTGCTTCAGTTCCTTTTTTTTTTTTTTTTTTTTTTTGCATTATTATTATGATTCCCTATAACCCGTAGTCTTGGATAGTATTTTCTTTCCAAAATGTCAGCGTAAATGTCAACATTAAATTCGACGCCACTCACCTCTGCGAGCCTCCTCGACTCCTCCTCCTACTCTGCTTTCCTTGGCGTCGCAGATAAACCTCCAAATTGCCCGCGTTAACACATCTGACTTAATAAATGCGGTAATTGTCAAACGGGTTTATATGCTTCTCCGCTGTGGCATTAATGGAGCTGGTAGTAAAGCAGACTTCAAAGGCCCGGAGTCAGTCGGCGCACGTTGAGCTCTGCCAGCGGGGTGTTGTTGTGGTGTGGAGAGAGGCCGCTGGCGGAGGTCCAGGTGTTCCGCTGTGCTTCGCGCAGCCAGGTAGGCACTGAGCAGCCGGATCCTCGGCCGGTCGAGGAAAAGGGGGTTGGGGGGGGAGGTTTAAGTCAGTCCATCATCTCACAGAGGACAGCCTGTCAAACGTTTGGCTCTTTTGTCTGCCCGAAAAATCCCATCACCCCCACCTCCCCGTTCTTGTCCTCATCCAACCCTGAACAGCAACAACAACAATAACAGCTCAGGCTCAGGCCCCGTCCTCCTCTCAAAAAAACTCAACAACACACCCCCCCACCCCCCCACACCCACCCTCAAAACCCCACCCCCCCCCCAAACACCACACACACACTCAAATACACACACACACACACACACACACACACACCAGAGTGGAGGTTGTCAGGCAGAGTCGGTGGCGACGCTGCAGCGCGAGGAGCTGTGAGTTTAGATCGAGACAGACAGCCCCTGCTGTGCTAGTTCTGATTCCTCTCGCGCTGGAGGCTGATACGCCTCCCATCAAGCAGCAATAATGCCAGATTATATCACTCATCTACTCCTCTCCTCCCCTCTCCTCCTCTCCCGCTTTGACAAGAGCGTCCTCCACTCTCTCCCGCTCTCCCCGGCTCGTCTTCGTCAGCAGTCCGACCCCCGGTAAGAGTCTGCAAGCCAACTCTATAATGGCTAATCTTCAACATCACAAAGGATGAGTCTCTCAAGGCCTCTCTTGAAGCTCATGATATCATTGGAGGCTCTCAGGGATTTTCTCCCCGTGGGCGGGGAACCAGGCCCGACATGTGAGGCTTTTGTCACACACCGACCCCGAAAATCTCTCACCTCTGCTGCCCCCTAAAGACAATAGCTCTACCTTCTCCGCGGCGACACACAAAACAAGATGTTTCAGCTCCAGATGAGAATAATAAATGCTTTCAAGTGGACTCAGTCTCGCCGGCTGAGCGAGCCGTAGCTCCGCGCCATTTCAGAGCCATTAACCTCCCGAGCTGTGTAGAAAGGGAGCCCAATTTTAAAACCGCTTATTGTGTCCTGCCAGCTTGAGTAGCCTTCAGACACTGGGAAGAAAGGACTCAACTGTTTCAGGCCTCAGTGAACAGGCGAGAAAGACAGGCCGAGACTGAAAGAGATTAGACGGCACACCAACGGCACGTATTGCGCCTGCACACATAGCTG
Source organism: Colistium nudipinnis (assembly GCA_016785305.1). NCBI lineage: Eukaryota > Metazoa > Chordata > Actinopteri > Pleuronectiformes > Rhombosoleidae > Colistium > Colistium nudipinnis. Next base: position 135,699 of record JAFBJU010000317.1, read on the forward strand.
CCAGAACCGAGGTTGTTTTTCTTTGTGCACGGCCAGGCCGGCCAGTGGACTTGTGGAGCCGAGGCTCGGTTACATTCTGAACACGGCCAATGAATGAGCGGCGGAGAAAGAGGCAGGATTGCAGGGAGCGATTTGTGTTGCCGTGTGGGTCATGGGGGGGG
>JAFBJU010000317.1:135894-171414 GCA_016785305.1 Colistium nudipinnis
GGGGGGGGGGGGGGGGGGGGGGGGGGGGGGGGGGGGGGGGGGGGGGGGGGGGGGGGGGGGGGTGGTGTTGCCAAGAGAGATTAACGAGAAACACTGGCATCATTGTTGATATGGGTGTGATCTTTTCTTCCCACAATGCAGCAGAGCTCCGAGTGGGCGTACGCGGGAAGGAGTCAAGGTCCTCACAGGGTTGTGCGAAAACACAAGACATTAAATCAAGGCGGTTTGGTGGGAGAGCGCGCGGCTGCGCCGGACTGTTTGTTTTCAGTGTTTTCTTCCAATTTGTACTTAATGTGAAGGAAATAACACTCATTTCATCCCATTGTCTCTGATGGCACTCTCCTTTTCCCTGCGTTTTCACAGCACTTACAGAACCCGGCCAACTTCCACTCGGCGGCCACGGAGCTGCTCGACTGGTGTGGAGATCCCCGGGCCTTCCAGCGACCTTTCGAGCAAAGTCTCATGGGATGTCTGACGGTACGCAAACATTCATTATGCTTTTTTCTTTGGGTTTTCCAGGTACTTTCTGAAAGAAGCTTGAGCAAAACAATAATTAGATTTGGATAACTTTGGAAGACAAGGGGGGCAGGGGGGGACGACGACGACGATGGGTGTATTTGCCCAATTCTGGAGCGTACATTTAGGATACTGCCATTGAAGCGACACCGTGCAAAAGCCTGAACAAAATTCTCGTGACATTCACACTGACATTCTGCATTTGAGTTATCCCTTTTTACCATAAGAAATGCAGTCCATACAGATTCGCCAGGGTGATATCCAGCATTTATTCAAGTCGGGGGTCAGCGACGCAAGGTCAAAGTCCTCGTCACCCACACACACACACACACACACACACACACACATGCTAAAAAAGAGGCTCGCACGAGCCCCTTTGTGTTCAACAGCCACCACTCATTGATCTGCACACATTGTAAGAGAGCTGGCACTACACAGGTGCGAGTCAAAGACATGCACGTGCACAGATGCGCACACAATGGCACGGGGCTTCGGAGCCGCCTCACGTGTTTATCGCTGAGATCGGCCTTTGAAACATCGGCACATTGTCCCCAGCCGAGGAGGTAGCGCGAGCAAACAAATAAAGGCTCATTAATGTGTAAATCACAATAAGAGCCTCTTAAAGGATGATGAAGAGCTACACAATGGGGCCCACCACTGAGATCCCTCTCAGCAGGGGGCTCTCTCCATCAGCGAAATTGTTTCATCAGACTCGGGGAGCAAGCGGCTTCTGATCGGGGGAGAATTACAGGCGGCAACAAGTCCCCGCCTGTCGTGCAAAGACTCGCTCCATCGCGATGCTTCCGCGCCGGGGTTATGTACCGGACTACTCCGTTCCCATGTTTGAGATGCGCATCTTTCTGAGGCGCACTCCCTCGAGATTTGCCATAACGTAGGCCTCGTGCGGAGACGTCCCTTCCCTCCGGCGCGTTGCACATGTGCAGGTCGTGGTCGAAAATTCCCTGATGGAGTTTCGACTCGGCAGTTAATAAAAGATGACGTAACTAAGCCGGGCGTGCACAGACTTTTTCGCTGGCAGGAGCTGGAAAAAAAAAACCGTCATGTCCCCCAGCCATCGCTTTTTGATAAGTCATCAAGAATGATAACAACTAACGAAAAAGGAATCCAAGTTGAATTTCAGATGAATAAATGTCTGCACGTCGTCAAACTGCTCTTGTTTGTTTGTTTCTATGTGCTATTCATTCAAGTTAGTTTCACTCCACATTTTTTCCCTGTTCGTCCATGCAGAGACTCTGTGCCCCCTCCTCCAGATAACCCCCCCCCCACAGTGAGATTTTACCTCGGTGCAGGCAGACGTCCTTCTGATATCCTACAGTTTTCTTAACTAGTTTCACTAGAATGTATGCGGACTGTGTACTACACACAGCTGATTAAACCTCAAGCTGATGACCCCCCCCCCCTCCCACCTGTTAAGAATATAAACAAGAACATGAATTTGCCCAGTAACCCCCTCCCCTGCACCTCTCACGTAGCGAATATGGGCCTGGATGCACAACTTCAGAGAGAGATTAAGCAGCGGGGGGAAGAAAAAAAAAAGGAAAAGCTCATGAGGTGAAACAATGTTCCACCCATGTTAAATCTAGGCTGGCCTCTGTAGCTGGCTGCCAGCTCTGTACAAACTGTAGGGCAGACTGAGTCACGCACCAGCGAAAGTGACGACATGATTCGTCCACGCGCCGGAATCGTCGTCGTTTGCATAATGGGGTTGGGAACGGATGAGGTTGTACTTATCCCTGCTTTGCCATCCCCGTGTCACCTAAGCAGCTTTGACAAACAGAATGTGGTTCATTAGAAATGTAGAGTAGATTGTCACCGTCTCTGGCTAAAACGGCCAAATAATTCCCATCTATTGACAGCATTCCTATAGCTTTCCCAATCAGAGCAGCCATATCAGCTGTGACGGGGGCCACGTTTGGATTTTTCGAGCTGGCTCTCTTTGAGGCACCCCGGCTGACGTTGTGAAAATGAAATGTGTGTTTCTAGGTCAGAGGGAGCAGATAGAAGCAAAGAGTTTTTCCCTCCAAGTAATGATTTACCCCCCTGTCTCCTGGCTCCCTGTTTAACATCACTCAGTATTCCCCCATTATCCTTAAATTAAGATGTTCCTGCTTCATGTCCCATAAATGTTCAACCTCTTTTTGAAGTCGTTAAAAAAAAAAATAGAGGAATCATAAAGTGTGACTGCCGGGGACTGGTGCGTCTCAAACTTTGAACGCGGGTCAGCGCGGCTGGACGTGACATTGGCCCACGGTGAGTGGCCTACCAGGGGCCTGTGTTCGCACATTTGCATGGTCTGCTGGGGTAGTTGAACCGGCAACCCCAAGTCAGGAGGCAAACTGTGTTGGTTTGCAGGGCCAGAGAGGGCGTGTGGTGAGAGTAACCTCTGAGAGACTCTGCAGAGTAGTTTTGGTTTGGCTCGCTCACCTCTCTTGGAGGTTGATGCAGTCGTCAGAGTCGTCCTGACTGTGGATCAGTGGAGCAGTCCAGACTACAGTCTCCACATTAATCTCACTGTGTCTCTGTGTGTATGTGTGAGTGAGTGCAAGCGTTCATTGTAAGCGTGTCTGTCTGAAGATAAATGAGGTTCCTTGATAGCAGTGGCCTAGAATATTAACACAGTCAAGAAAGGGAAAGGATTATGATGTCTCAACTATGGACTGTTAATCTTGCGTTCTTTATTCATACTGTATAGTGATACGTATTGTTTTATTCCACAAGAAAGTACAACTGACTACAGAAACACAGACGGCGAGAGCTGCTGAAATAAAAAAGTTGATCCATTGATCTGTTGATTGACAGAAAATAACCAACAGTTTGTGACTGATTCATCTTCAGCTGATTTCCCAGCCAAAACTGGCACAACTATTCTGTGAATGGAGCATATTTGGGGTTTAGTCCGTTGGTCCGATGAAACAAGCAAACTGAAGACAGCACCTTGGGCATTGAGTAATAATGAATTCTAGGATTCTATTCTATTCATAAACTGTGAATCAAGAAACTATTCAGGTTGACGATTTGACGATGATGTGGCTTTTCTCCCGTTCCTTTGCTTGTTCCCCAGGTGGTGAGCCGCGTGGCTGCTCAGCAGGGCTATGACTTGGACTTGGGCTACAGGTTGCTGGCTGTGTGTGCTGCCAACAGGGACAAATTCACTCCCAAATCGGCAGGTAAGGCCCCCCAGTTTTACCGAGCTGCCAGCAGATGCATGCTGACACGCCATCCCGGTGTCTGCCGATGACTCGCGCGACGGTGAACGACGCGAAACCCCATGGTTCCCCGTGCTGCGAGGAATCAGCCTTTCATTGAAGGAAACGCTTAGAAACACATCGCTGTATGGCCTAAGGTCATGGTCGAGAATAGTTTCCCACGCAATCATTCCATTGAGGCCATGGAGTTGACACTGGTGAGAAACTCATCAGTAAACTTACCCTTTGCAGTTGGCAAGATAATTGTGTTGCTCGTTGGTCAATTCAAATATATATATATATATATCATACATTCAAATATAAGCGTCTGCTAAAACTCAAAGGATTGAAAAAATGGTTGATATCTACGAATGACTACAGCCACAGACATCACACCGAAAGCCCATCGAGCATTATAATGTCAGATATTTTTAGTCCCCATTAAACATGTATGTGCTATTGAGATGAGCTGTCCGGGTGGTAGCCTGGCAAAAAAAAAAAAAATCCACTCGACAGTCTTGACACACAAATCCACACACACTGGCATATGTGCAGTCGAAGCGAGGAAGAAAAAACAGCAAGTAATGCTATCCTCAGACATTTATCTATCAAATCCCCCCTGCCCCCCCCCCCTCCCCGCCTCGCACGGCCCTGCAGGAGCGGCCTGCTCTGGTGCATTTGTCAAAGTGAAACACGCAGAGGTGGCAGGGAGGAGAGAGAAAGGGAGAAAGAGATGGATGGCCGGGGAGGTGTTGCTGATGTGTGCTGCGGCCCTCGCTCGGCCTGACAAAGGCCTGACAAAGGGGCCGTGGCCATCCAGTCAGGACACCGATAACGCACCGCTGGTCAGTGGCATAAGTGGAAGCGGCCAGAGTCAAATATTTGGATAGAACTGTCCGATGTCTTGGTTTTTTTTCTGACGGGGCGAAACCTGTCACTGTTTCATAACAGGCAGAGCAAGGACTGCGCTGACGGTAGCGCTCTGCACCATTATCCCGCAATGTGCGGGTGGCAGAAACGTAGCGCTCTCTGCCGTCTTCTGCCCACACGGCCCCATAGCAACGTTTGCTGGGGCCGAATCTCCTCTTTCAGTTGTGGTGGGAAGTGTGCTGTTGGGAGGAACTTTAAGTGGCCAGACAGACGTCAGTGTACAATATTGATTGCCGTATTTCTCCCTCTGTCTGTGTTCCCCGTGTTGGGATAATGTGATTGCTGCCCCAGGCATGGCTAGGACTGGCCGGCCGCCTCGGCCCCCGACTGACAGTCGGAGTCATCTTCTGGCCCCGATGATGGTTCTGGGATCTAATAAAAGACAGAACTGGGTTTCAGGAAGAGCTGTTTATGCAGCGCGGACAAATGGGAACTGTGGTGTAATTATGTGGTGTGTGTGTGTGTGTGTGTGTCTTGGAGTGGACGGGAGGGGGGGGGCACCCAGTCAGGCTGTGGAGGTGGACGGGAGATGTGACTCAGGGTAGGACTTGCTCACTGAGCATCCATCACACCTCACTTACAAGGAGACGTGGATGCAAACTTCGACTCAAACCTGTGTGTGTGTGTGTACGCGGGCATATGATGCATCAGCGTAAAAGCAGAGTTGCCTCTGCTGATATCCCCGAGTGTTTTGTTATACTTGTGAATCGAAACGCCCCTCCCTCCCCATCTTTTTTTTTTTTTGTGTGTGTGTGTGTGTGTGTGTGTGTGTGTGTGCTCAGGCATGAATGTGGGTCTAATTGTGCAGCCCCAGCACAAACTTCCGACAGCCTGCGCGGCGACAGAGTGCCGCACATCTGACACCCGAGAGCCCCCGATAAGGGCCGAGGAGTCTGGGATGCTCTCCGCAGCCTCCTCGGGGGAAGCAGCAGACTCCTAAGTCTGCGGATCAATCACGCTGACGCTTTCTTTCAGAGCATCAGTTAAAGAGGAAATGGATAAAGCAATTATGGCCATCCCATAACTTGAGCTGTTGCGAGATTAAGTTGACGTGTGCGTTTCTCACTCGGTTTACGAAATGACCTCTCTGTATATTTATACTCGTGTCTAAACTTCAATCGCTCCTCCTGGTCGAAAAAAGCACAAACCGCGAGTCCCGTCGCACGGAGTGAGGAGATTTTCAGAAACAGCCGGCCGATGAGCTTCCTGTGGATTGTGACCCTGCAGTGCGGCCTGCGGGATTAGTGTGCCGCTCTAATCTGGAATCGGCCGGTGAAGAGACTTTGCTGTTGGGGCGAGCCAGCACTGTTCACGCTCCGAGCCGGGGACGGTGCACAGATGTTGGGCCACAAAGTTAGTCTTGTTTTTTTTTTGTGTACACTCTGTGTCTCGTTTCCTTGGAGTTCATGTTTCCCCCCTCCCCCCCTCTAAAAATCCGTCGTTTTGTATGAGCAGGCCTCCGGCTGACTGGTTCATGAGATAATAGGTGTAGTGCTGCCCTACAAACACACGCCTAATAGACTCGGAGCTCACGGGCCACTGTGTTCAACGGACAACAAATCAGATTAGCCACATAATCTGGGGTTTTACCATTTCCTTCCTCAGAGGGATCTTCCTTATAACGCACAAGCTCGCAACACTTCTTCTGTCCATGTGTGTCGTCGTCGTCCCCCCCCCCTCTCCCTTGTGCAACTTTTCTACTTTTTAATTAAGCAAAAGTAAATCTGAAGTGATTTGTGTGTGTAACGTTTCAACATGACTTGATACTCTCCGTATTTGCGGTAATTGCTTCTTGGCATGAGCTCTGTTTTCTTAGAAACCAACTGTAATGTGTTAATCGGGCACAGGTTGCCGCTTGTTGTTCCACTCTTGTTCAATGAAATAATAACACAGTCATTTGTGCTGGCATCACATGTTACAAAAAACGGAGAGAAAACGTATTGTTGTGGTTTAAAAAAATAAAATAAAAAGGCTATTTAATTTGAACTTTTTTCAACGGTTGTTTTCGGTTTTGTAAGAGAAAGTTTCCCCGTTTCATAGGGAAAATGTGATTATAAGAGATTGCTGTGGGTGGCCAATGGTAAATTCCCCCTCCACCCACTTTCATCTGACAGTAAAATAAAAGAAAATTGTCAGCGCTCAGTCAGTCAACAGAGCGCACTCGGGGTGAACTGGTGTTTCCAATGTGGGAAAACAGTCACTCTGCTGTGTCAACAATGACAGCAACCTTCCAGGGTGCGGCTGTAACCCTGGGTCCTGTGGAACGCACACACCAGCGCGCTCACACACACACACACACACACACACACACACACACACACACACCGACAATAACACACAGCTCACTTAAACGACTTCACTTAGCCATAACTCTCAGAATTCAGCGAGCAGTGCAAGTGAATGAAAAACTGCATATAAGTGCTCCCATTAGACCTTGTGTAGATTCATCCACACACACGAACGCCCTCTTACTTTCTGTCTCTCCTTCGGCCTACTCTGGTCTTATCTGTCTCATTTCACTTGATCGATGTTCTCACCCCCATCTTCCCTTCCCTTTTTGAGCGGCGTGCGCGTAGAGCCAGAGGAAGGTGTGGGCCTCCTTTGCTAGTGACCCGATCAACCTTACAGACTTTTAGATTTCATTACTGCTGAGTAAGAGCAGCGTGCTGAATTATTAACAGGAAGCCAGATTTATTTTTAGAAGGCAGGCCTCTCCTCTGACACTCGCCGGTTGGTTTCGCTGCAGATGATGAAACCCCTGTGCAACCCCCGAAACTGCCTCAACAAGTTCCCCGCTCAGCTTGTAGAAATGAAGCTCCTGGGGAGCGCCTTGCAAAGACCGCCGCATTTGCTGTCTCCGGCTGATTGGGTCCTTCATCACTTGCTACTTAATTGGTGTGGTTTACACTGTCGCGAGTAAATTCGTTCCGGTAATACCCCAGCTGCGGCGGCGGCTCCTTGTCAAAAACTGGGTGAGCAAATGATTTAAATCCTCCCTTTGTTCAGGGTTGACTGATCTGGCACCCACACCTCAGGACTCAACCCCCCCCCCCCACCCCAACCCCACCCCTTTTTGGGGAGCTTTCTGACACCCCCCCCTTTCATGTTATATTCCTTCCCCAACAATGCCTCCGTTGTGTTTGCCTCCAATCTGCGTGGGATATATGTGAAACTGTTGATGTCTGAGTGTCTGTCACACAGAAGCCACACAAAACACAACTTGGCTCTTCTCTCGCGAGGCCAGTGGGCTTCCCCCCTGCTCTGTCGGCTGCACGGCGCACCTCAACATTTCGGTGAGAGAGAGCGAGAGACAGCTTTCCTGTTCACTCACCCAGGTTGTGTGTTTTTTTTCTTCGTATGCCACGTAGGGTTGTGTTGATGGCAGGCAAAGAGGGGTTGAACTCAGATTCACCCCCCTCTGTACGTCAGTTGCAGTAGTCCATTCTGCCAGTCTCTGACTAACTTCGTTGGGGTGGGATTTACAAAGTGGGCTCCAGTGAGGACGGGGAGATGTTATCGGGTTTTCTGATTGTCCTGCGCTCCGGAATCCCCGCTATGGTGACGCTGATAACTTACCACTTGTCCGCCTTTGAGAAAAGTTGATCGCTACTTCTTCTTCTTCTTCATTGGCTTCCAGCCATCTTAAGCTCCACCCATTATTGTTTTTGCAAGTTTGCAGCCCAAGCTTGGAGGCTTTTTTTTTTTTTTTGCTGCTGCTTCTGTTTTCTTTTCTCTTTTTTGCGCCTTTCCTCACAAATGGCAGTCGCATTGCCGGATTGTTTGTGTGTGTGTGCGTGCGTGTGAATGCGTATTTCTATGTGCGCTGTCTACCAGTTTAGACACACAGGGCAATGGAGTGCCAGACGGACAAAAAAAAAAGCTCAACACGTCAATAAGAGCACCTCGCAACTGAGGTGAGAAGCAGCGGACTACCTCGCCTCCTCTATCTCTGCTCCTGTTTGTCTGCGTCGCCGTCTTTATCTCTTCCCCTCGTCCTGCCTCCTTCTTGGCTGTCTCTTCTGCTGCCTCCGTCTATCCCTCTCCCTCCCTCCCCCCGCCGTCTCTCCGGAGTGCGCTGGAGCCGGTAGCAGGTACAGCAGGAGCCCATTAGTGCGGAGCCCTCCTCCGATTGGGTAAGCCGGCGAAACCGGGAGGCTGCCTCTGAATAATTGATGTGCATTGTGCAGACGCCGGCCGGACAGGGGAGAAAGACAGATCAGAGAGCAAAAGGAAGGGAGGAGGATGAGAGTGAGCAAAAGAAAAAGACAGAGAACGACAGGAGAGCACGTCAGAAAGAAAGAGTGAGCCGGGTAAGGGATACGTGTAGAGCAGAGTGAGGGTGATAAGGTGCGGGCGGGAGGCTGGAGGAGCCGCCAGAGCCGGAGGAGTTGCCGCTGGCCTCTGCGGGAACAGGAGCGCTTGTGACACTCGAGTCTTTTTCTCTGCGCTATGAAGGGAATGAGATGAGATGTGCAGGGACTCTGCTTGGCTCTGGGTGAGTGCGTGCGTGCGTGTGTGTGTGTGGGGGGGTTTGTGTGGTCGAGGCATAGCTCATGTTGTGGGGACTTGTGAACAAAGTCCCGTTCTGGGGATCTGTCTTGAGTAATGTGACAATGTGGCTCACGTTTTACGCTTGAAGGTGAATACAGGTTTTAGGGTTGCCGTAAACAGTTATTGGTAGTTAGTGTGTCGGTAGGTTAGTGTGGTTAGAGAGTCTCTGTGCACGTCAGTGTTTGTGGGTGCTATTTGTCGTGTTCTTTGGAGTGCCTATGCTCACATGGGGCAAAATCAGGGGTGAACAAAGTTGATTTAGGTCAAAGACGATGCAGCATTTAGTTTTCTCATTGAAAGTGTAGACCCTGGACTCAATTCAGAACTGTGAATGTCTACTGTCACTGTGTGTTTAGGCCCTCTGGACTTCTGTCTCAGCCGTTGTGCTACGGCCACTGCAGTCCAAAGCGCCGGTCACTCACGCAAGACAGGATCAGGACAGATCAGCTGACCACTGGTTGACCTACATGCTGTTCTCTCATAAGCTTCATTTGAGCGAGGCTCTGCCCTTGCCATGTGCCTAGGCATATATCGGTAAAAACTGCTCACTGATTCATATTGGGCTTATTTATTGGGGTTTGGCGCATACGGTTATCCAGATGATCAGGATTGGTTTTAAGGCGGTTTTAAATCTGGTTCCTCTGGGGGAAATTTGCATGTTACGGATTTGAGAGTCGCAAAGCGACTATTCGGCTCTTGCAAATGCACTCGGAAAGTTGACGTTGCACAAATATCCAAATACCACGATGACTATCAAACTGGTTTCCATTGTTCATTCAGCGGTGGAAAGATTGTAGGAAGCCTGGTGGATAGTTCAGCGTCACACATTCTACCACAAACTTGTTTGAACTTTTGACGCCTGATGGAGCCCGTATCCACGTCGGTGCACGTCCACGCGCATTTATAGCTGGTCGCCAGGAACGGGTGATCCAACTTTTCCAGAGTGGATTCTTTCTCTTTAACTTGTCGACATGTGCTCGGAGAAAAGGAGGGGCCTCCTCTTTCAATCCACAGGCGGTGGTTGAAAGTATTTAATGCACCTCTGGTTGCGAAAGGAGCCTCATAAACGGCGCTTCCTGAAAGGGCACCCGGGCTATTCAATCCGTGTTTAATCAAACCTTAAAACTGACAACTTAATTAGCTCTCGCCAGCAATAACTCGAATGTTCCGCTGACCTATGCACAAAACGCTATGACACAATATGAATTCCAGCGAGCTGTCGTGGAGCCGCAGCACTTCCTGTTCGCCGGTGCAGGGTGTAAACCGCCCCAACTGTCTGCGTTCCTCACTCTCGCAGCCACAAGCAGCCTTCCTCCTCCTCCTCCTCCTCCTCCTCCTCCTCCTCCGTCTCCTCCTCTTCCTCTCTTGCGTTCTCTTGTATCACTTACTCCACACACTCCGGTGACCTCCAGCGACTGCACTCCGAGTACTTCCCATCAGGCCATTTAGGGACTCATGCGTGACCTTTGACTTTGGACTGTATGTGTGCGGCCCGCGTCCGTCTCTGCGGTTTGTTTCTGCTTTCCCCCCCCCCCCCCCCCCCCTCTCCTGAATCCTCGCCCCCCCCCCCTCCCTCTCCTGAATCCTCGCCATGCTCGACGTCCCGAGTGGCCCAGTGAGGTTGTGTTAGATTTGCGGCTGGAGAATCGAAGGAAGGAATTGCTGTGAGGACAAACCGACGTGGGGCATTGTTAGCAGGGAGGGCGGAGCTCTCATTGCCCCAGGCATTCTTTCATGATGTGGAAAAAAAAACGCTTTCTTAAAATTCCTAAGTCTTGTTAATCACTTCCGTATCTATGTTGCGCTCCAGTCAAAAGTGTTTTGACATCTTCTCATGGCCACTACTCAAGACGTTATCCCTCCAGGTAAATCACCTGAACCACAGCCAGAATTTCATCACTTTTTAATCACCCTCTTATATTATGAAACAGCAGCCCGGGGAAATCTTATTTTCTTAAGCCCTCTGAGTTTTTGATTGTGTTCTCTTTTTTTTTTTTTCTCTCTCTCTCGCCCTGGCGATTTCATTGAAAGAACAACACTGTGAGATGAAAGACTCCGTGTAGAAGTTGAGACAAGTAGCGTGTCTGCTTATAATTAGGCGTGTGATATTTACCAGTCCGCCAGAAGTGGCGGGGAGCTGCGCATGGCTGATAAGAGCTGCTGGTTCACTGACATACTTCCCCAGTGTGAAGTGAAGTGTTTCACGCCAAAAAAAAAACCAAAACACAATATCAATCTACACAGAGCCGAGACAGTTGTGTTTACCCACAAACGCAGACCTCGGCGTCCTTATTTAGTTTTCTTTTTTTTTCTCTCTCTCCACACACGCTTGTGTCCACATACCCCTGTGTGTGTGTGTGTGTGTGTGTGTGTGTGTGTGTGTGTGTGTTACGCTGTTTACTCCTACATGCCTTGGAGTGCATCCGTACCTGGCTGCGCAGCTTGTGTGACTCAGATGCGGATAATGGGTGTGTGATTATATGAAGGGGTCGCTCTGATCGTTGTGGCAGTCCTCTGATACAGATGTGGAGGGTTCGTGACCCCAGGCTTAGTACTGTGAGCGGGGCGTGTTGACTCATCTGACGCAGATACACCGTCCACCTGAATTTCACGTTGCAGCCGGGATGTAGGTCAAATCCATAGGTCAGTGCCATAACGCCTGTCGCAGCCAATGTACCCGGCAAACCCGGCTTGTGTCCACATACCCCTGTGTGTGTGTGTGTGTGTGTGTGTGTGTGTGTGTGTGTGTGTGTTACGCTGTTTACTCCTACATGCCTTGGAGTGCATCCGTACCTGGCTGCGCAGCTTGTGTGACTCAGATGCGGATAATGGGTGTGTGATTATATGAAGGGGTCGCTCTGATCGTTGTGGCAGTCCTCTGATACAGATGTGGAGGGTTCGTGACCCCAGGCTTAGTACTGTGAGCGGGGCGTGTTGACTCATCTGACGCAGATACACCGTCCACCTGAATTTCACGTTGCAGCCGGGATGTAGGTCAAATCCATAGGTCAGTGCCATAACGCCTGTCGCAGCCAATGTCCCCGGCAAACCCGGAGCGTTGTGTAACTGATGTGGTCTGTTATGTCACCAGACACAGTGGCGTCGGGGGATACAAAAAATACAATATTAAGTTAAGCTGCAGCGACTGAGCCGAGTTGATATTTTTATGGCGTAAAAGTGCTTTGGGATTATGAATACATGCGGGGGGAAAAGTCAAAGAACATTCATTCCTAAATACATTTAGGAACAGACATTACGTGATTATATCGTTTCTGTTCAAAAAAAGGAGATGAGCGTAGCGCCCTTGTGCTTTTCTTGTTCTTGACTCCTTACACGACGGCGCAGACAAAAAAAAAAATGGTGTACCTGAAGGAACGAGTCTGTGCTAAAGCTGCTGTCGTACTATACCGAGAAATGTCAACCTATGTAGTGAGTCTCAATCAAGCCGAGGTTGACCAGGCATGCCCCGCAGCACATTAAAAATGTAACGGACCGTGTGTGTTTGTTGTTGTTCAGTGGAGATCCCACAGATTGCCCACCCGAGCATACGCCATATTGCACCTTCACCGTCGGAGCTCGGCGTCGCGCTGCGTTGTGTTTGGTGTTGATGCTGATTCTCATAACTCTGCCCCGTTTAAAAATGTGCAATTTGAACCCCACAGAAACCAGCACCTGCAGGAGATGTCAGAGTGACTCAGGTAGAGCTACCCTCCCTTCTGGGCTGCACCATCTCTTTGGCTTGTGACCCACACACATTATCCCAGGGAGGAGAGGATCTGCCCTCCCCTCCCGTCTCCACCTATCCTTTTGTCTAGCATCCTTCCATCCATCCTCTCCCCCCTCCGTCCTCAATGTCTGGCGCACTGCCAGAGGATGCAGACGAAATTCGCTCAAACCAGGCAGCATCGTCTTGCCCATGCAAATGAAAGAATAATAATAATTATAGAAATAATCATTCAAACGAAAAAAAAACAAAACACACCAAGTAACGTATGGTTAAGTTCTAGGCTTTTCTCATACTAAAGGCCCGGTTTGGGTTGACTGTGATTTCTGACAGGGAGCTGTCTCTCTGCAGGGCACGTTTGAGTCGCTCTGCCTCCGAGCTGTTGAGACGAAAGCCCATTTGATATGCTCTTCTCTCGGAAGAAGTTTGCAGAACAGAAAGGGGGCAGGATGGGGGATATCATCGACTGCTTAAATGGCTTCCATTACACTTCTGCAACAAGCATGATTTTTATTTATTTTTTCCACAGGATTTTTATATCCCCCTCCATATTTGTCATTTTGCATAATACTTTGTTCCCACAGAGCACAGACCTACCTTCCGGTGTTCTACCTGCCTCTGCCTCTGCCTTTGATACCTATTATAAATTGCTATTTATTTATTTTTTCGTCATCCCACGCATTGTCTCAGAAGGCTTCTGTGTCTAGTGCTGCAGTGTTCGTGCTCAGAAAGTGTAGTATTTTCTCTTTTGTCTGTGTTGTGATCAACGAAACCCCAGCAGAGCCGCATGCACAGTAATGACCTGTCTCTATCGAGGCCTGGTGTGGCCGGTGTTGAAGACACCGATTCGGACTTGGTCATTTCAGGACCAGAGGTGATCAAATGATGTCCAGATGTTGAGGGCAGGGTTGTGCTTTGGAATCTGACGGTTTATCTAAATCATTTATTTGTATGTTTACATCTATTTTTGGATATACATATATATATATATACATACAGTATACTGTATATGATCAAATAGAGTGATGCATATCTGACACACTTGCAGGAGATTTTGTGCAAACCTAACTAGTTCGCTGTAAAACCATTATGCAGTTGCCATTGTTTGCATCGGTGCTTGCACTGTGGCATCACATGGATGTGGTGAATGTTGTTAGTCATGCAGCCCAATGTTGTTTCGCAAAACACTGCGACATTCATTCGCCACAAATCCTTGCCTTGTCCTTCTCATGAGCACTCCGGTACCTCAGCTGTAGCGTCTCCTTTTTCTAAAACGCAAAAAAAGAAAGAAAAGCTAAGCACTCCATCGGCTACATGATGTCATATCGGTAAATGATTACTGTTGCTGTATCAGTGTCACCTTCCAATTAAGAGATTCACTTCTCCTGGGTTACCAAAAGGATTATACATATGAACTAATGTAGAATATGAAGCGTGCAACTTAACGTCTCGTTAAATATTTCAGTATTCATACACGTATATATTTCAAAAATCCATTCATTTACAGTAGTCTGTATCATGTCTCGTATAAATGTTTCATTTTTCCAGTTCTTTTGAAATACGTTCTCTTTGACTTTGACGCATGTCACAGATGATTTCCAGCCACCGCTCTTAAATGGGTCCATGCCTTTGGACTTTCTTACATGCTGCAAGTAAAATCTAAGTCAAACACAGAGCCGCTCTTAACATCTTATTCCAAGATACATTGCTAGGCCCATGTTTGTTTTATTTATATATATATATATATATATATATACACTGTATATATATATATATATATATTTTAAAAGCGCATTTACATTTTTCCAATCCAATCTCATCTGTGACATTCCAGAATGTATGTGAGCAGGCTGCCTCCATTATGCTCCCACGCGGTTGTGCAGCAAGTTGCCTGCCTTTATATTTTAGGTGTTCCGAGAAGTAACAGCGGTATAATGTTCACACCATTCATCCACTGTTATCTAAATCTTTAGCTCTGCTTCCCGCCGAGCTTTTATGTCGAGTGTTGGTAGAAAAGAGAGATCACTCAAGACCCCGTAGGTTTATATGTATCTACCCGCCCATCAGTCATCCAAGTTTCCATCAGTGTCCATCCGATTTGGACCTTATCGCCTCTGTTAGGTTTCATTATTGCCAGCATCTTAAAAATCTCAAATCTTGATTTCTTGTTCCCATTTTGAACCCCTACATCATACATGGTTGCGTCCATCCTTGCGATATATATGCAAACCCCTCTCTTTTTATTTGTGCTCTCGCTGTTCAAATTGTTCGTACTTTTGGATACATAACACGTTTCAAAGGCCTTGTCAAAGATCTGTCTCCCAACAAGATCTGAGTCCCTCTGTACCTCTGTAGATCGTTGTCCTATACTTTGCGTCACGATGCGCCAACAAGCGAGGGCTCCGAGATGACACTCTGATGCTATATGACGTGTCACTCTGCTAGATGACAGGATTCCAACAAACAACGTGAACTCTTATGATATTTCCCAGGGCGTCACAGGGTGCCATCTGCATCGTGAAAAGTTGGGTTTTAAGCTGCTTTAGATATTATCTTAATGTGGGCACAGAATATAACAGCATTTATGCTCAAAATCCGGTTTAACCCAGTCGGTGTTACGGAATTGCTGTTTGGCTTCAGGAGAGAAGAGGAATATGAGCTTGCCATTTCAGAGGGACGAAGTGTGCCTCATCTCTGGCACTTGTCATGCAAAGTCACAAAAGTAGGCAAATTCAGAGCGTTGCTGGGTAATGCCAATATTATGTGTTTCTCTGCGGTCACATAACGCAGTCTGTTCAGTGGCTCTCCCCTGCGGATGGTCCAGCACTATGCGTCTCCAGTGCAAGAGCTGAGACTAGGCCGCCTCGCTAAAGGGCACAGCAGGTCACGGAGAGGTGACGGAGTCGCACTCCCCTTCTTAATATTGATGTCCCGCTGTGGTGTGTCTGGTGCTTCTCATCTAATACCAGTCGGTGATGAACAAACAGCTCATGCATCGTGCATCAGAGGGAATAATGTTGGGAAGTAGATAGTTTGCAATCTGTCATGATTTAACAGAAGGCTCTTACCACACACAGATGCTGGCACGCACGCGGCACCGTCAGAGTTCATCGCAATTAGCATTGGGGTTTCCTTGTAAAAGAGGACTTGTGCACACACACGCGCACACACACACACACACACACACACAGACACACACTCATGTCATTAGTTAATGGGCTTTGCAGCCTGTTACCACGGCCTGCTCCCCCTCCCCGCTGCTCCCAAAGGAGCCGGGCGGAGGTGAGGTGAGAATGTGCCAGGGTTTCTGCTATCGGCATTAAACAAGGCCCCCGTGAGGAGGGCACACATGTCTGCGGGCATTACTCCGTGTAAGGCCACAGCGTCCCAGAGATGTAGCCGCTCCAGGAAGGTTCGGGAGGGGTTCTGAAATCCGCTTACAGCGCTCTCTAGCACTCGTGCAGTCCACTTGTTAGGCCGAGGTCTGAGTGTCTGAGGCCCACCGCACCTCAACACAACACAGCAGCTTCACACTGTAGACATTGGTCACCCCGAGCAGTGAAAAGTGTTCTAGTCGTGTGTTTAGAGGGTTTGTTTTTATTTTTATTATCA
The DNA here is from genome assembly GCA_016785305.1 of Colistium nudipinnis. Lineage (NCBI taxonomy): Eukaryota > Metazoa > Chordata > Actinopteri > Pleuronectiformes > Rhombosoleidae > Colistium > Colistium nudipinnis. The sequence goes on from JAFBJU010000317.1 coordinate 152,434, forward strand.
TTCAATTGAATTGGGGTAAATACACATTTTTATTTCTGCAAAAAGGAATGGGTATGTCTTTGTGTACTATTGAGGCATTTTCAAAACTTAAAGACAAAAAAAAAAACATATTACATGTATTGGGCAGAACCAGTTGCTTTTAATATAATATATATCTATAATGTTATTTTCTGTGAAATCAGGAAGACTGGCACAAATGGTACCGACTATCTCTCTCCTTGCTTTCCAATTGTAAACTGTCATGTCACCACTTTATGAGTATAGCATGGGGCGAGCTGCAGAGCTGCTGCTTGGTCCTGTATCTGTCCAATGTGTTTGCGACAAAAGCCTGTCTAAACCCACCATTAACATTCAGGCTGCAGGCAGAGACAACAGAAAAAAAGTATCCCTAGTTCATCCCGCTCTGCGTGAGGACACAAACTGATATTCCCCAAAAACTGAACCGATCTGGCCTGCTGAGAGTCTTCTTTTTTATGATGTTTGAATCAATCTTGGAATAGAAACACACAGGATTTGGGTTAAGTTGGTTCAGTGCAGTTCACTCGTAGTTCTAATTAGCATTGTGGACCTTTTCCTCGACCGTGGGTGCTGCTGAAGACAGTGTAGAGTGAATACGTTTTTTTTTTTTTTTTTAAACAACCATTTTTTTATGTCCGCAGCTTTTCTCCACCGGGTAGAGAGGTAGAAAGAGCCTCCTTTGATAGAAAGTGTATGATTTAAGTGCAGGGCTCAGTGTGAATGAAACGGGAATAAGTGAAAAGATGAAAGAAGTGAAACGAGACAAGCAGATCACGCCTGAGCATTGTGCACTTTTTTTTTTTTTTGTTTTTTTTTTGTTGGCTGGATTCCGTTCGGGAAGGCAACCAAACATGAATAATAGTTTAGACGGATCGGATCAGAAGAGTATTCGAGGTGTCAACGGAGAACATCAAAATACCGGGAGGAATGTGGGTGTGTACAGTATGTGACAAGAGCCGAGTGTGCAGAACCAAAGGGATGAAGTGAGAGTAGCGCGCCAGTGTAGTCGCGGGGTGTGTGATGTTGTTGGCACGGGTGAAAACGAGGTCACGCACACTGTGCTAAACTTGCTAAATATGCACCATACCCAGAGCGCCACCTGGCTCTCTAATGAACGTCTTTTGTTAGAGTCTGTGGTCGGCGGCCACACTGCTACTGTAAGTCACCGCCGCTCTCTTTGCTCCTGGGCCTCGCTATCCCCCCGCCCCCTTTCCCTCTCGGAGGGACTCCTCCGTCTGCGGTGCTTGAGCCCATCTTTAGGTCTAAATGGTGGGTTGCCAGTTTGAGGAGACGGTCCCTCTGTGTGGAGGTGGTGATTTAGTGGGGAGATAAGCTCGCTGTAATGGCAGGGTGGAATAATTCCTCTTTAACTAGGAGGCTTGGCCCTCTCCACCCTCCAGAAGAAAACATCACCACTCCTCTCTCCCCCCCCCTCTCCCCCCTCCTCCTCTTCTTTTTTTTTTTGCTTGCTTGCTTCGTAAATAGGCCACTTGTCAGATCAGATTTGATTCATTCAGAAAATATGATGCACTAGGAGCTCCGTCCATGCAGGCAGTGTGTCCAAATGTTCAGGTTATGGATGGACACGATATGCCAAAGCCTTGCTTCATTTTCTTTTTATTTACGATGTAAAATTACATTACGCACATTTGTTTGTTGTCTTTGTGATCTTCCACATGTCTTGTCACTTTCAGTGTCACCCACCGTTTCAACCTCACGCGCTGCACGCAATGTACATGACATGTAGGGCACCAATGTTTTCGAAAAACAGCGCGTCTTATAACCCCAAAGCCTGGTACCAGCACTTCCTAAATACTTGTGTATCTGGGTCTACAAAGCTTAAAATAACATCTTAAATGATTTATTTGAGCACTGAAAACTAGAACCTTTCTTTTTAAACAGCACTGTGACTAAACAGCTGTCTAAAAGGAAGAGGCAATGCTTTTAAATGACACACGCACAACTCTGCTTGATTCAAGAAAGACAAATTGATCATCACTGGGGGGAAAAAAAATGAATAAATTGGTACGCCATTAGCGCGAGGAAAGAAGAGAAAAAAGAAAATCAAAACGTTCGTCTTCATTATGAGGATGAGAAGGCTGCGCCGTCCTCGGAGATTTGAGAGGGTGAGGAGATGAACAAAGTGCCGGTGTCGAGCAGAGGAAGTGGAGGAGAGGAAAGATATGACAGTTCACTCTCTTGCTGCGGAGATCGTATCAGTGAACCCAATCTTTTTTTTTTTGTGTCTCTGCCCGCTTCTCACGCATCATTTCAGCCTCTTCCGTTCTGTGGTAGTGTTCGGTTTACATTTGACACCGTGGGCAGAGGTGGTGTGATCTGAACTGTCGCGAAACCCTCCACAAGTCAGATAATCGATCCAGGTTTGTTGAGTTTGCCTGACGCCTGGAGGCCAAAGAAGTAACTGCAGGCCGAGTGCCTCCGGAACTCAATAAACAGAACAGTGTGCCGCACTGGTTCAGACTCCTGAGCTGAGAGGAGACTGACGCGCGCACCTGCGTGTGTCTGTGTGTTCCTTCCTTGCAGCCCTGCTGTCGTCGTGGTGCGAGGAGCTGGGTCGACTCCTCCTGCTGCGTCACCAGAAGAACCGGCAGAACGACCCACAGGGGAAAGTGCCCATGCAGCCCAGCATGAGCAGCATGAAGCCCGGCCTCACGCACAGGTCAGTGTCATCAGCTTTCACCACAATCGAGGCTGCGCTCACCTTACTGTTAATCCATAGATTGAGTATCTTCATTTGAACACATTTGGTTTATACGGTTTCTGCACATTTTTTATTCAGTGTTAATTATTGTCCAACTGAATGTAATATACATCCGAGACATCCTTTGCTTTTTTTCCCCTTTTTTGTATTGCATTGTGAATATAGTGTTTCTTTTGGGATATTTAAATGCCGTGGCCTCCGCAACCAGTTCTTTACAGTGAACCAAGGTTCAATTTTGGGTCGTTCTCTTTTTAGAGAAATGATCTCTAATTCAGCGCTTGGAAAGTACGCACGTCAGATCGCTCTTTATTGTTTGGAGAAGAGCCAGGACGACTTGGAGCGGTGGCCGAGGTGGTTTCGGGGCGGTGGGATGAGCTGTGAAGTAATGTTTTTGGAGAACATTGTGTGCTCGTGCCTCTCTCCTTCTCTCTCTCTCTCTCTCTCTCTCTCTCTCTCTCTCTAAGAAAGCCTGGAGTTAGCCAAGAGTCACGTTGGCCTCTACTGAGGATCTTGGGATAATGTTTTGCCTTTATGAGGAAATATTGAACATGCCGTCCATTCCAAGATCTAACCTCTGAGCGAAAACAAGCTGCCCTCCAAAAACAGCAGTTCCTTAGTTAGTTCCTTGGAACACTCAACATGAAAACTGCCCTCTATTTACCCATGTACGAAGAGTTTCCAACACGGATATAGTTGAGTCATATTGAACTGTTCCTGGCAAATTTGGACACGCAACTCTATCGGCTCTTTGCTCATCTCACTGTGCAGCCATTGGCAGACGTCTTGGCCGCAAAAACGCGTTTCTCACTTGATGGGCCAAACATTTGAAATTGCCAAAGGTTTTATGGCACGAAGAATTCTCAAATTATTCACAACCTTGGATGGATATGCACCTCTGTTGGCTTTCCGTTGACTCTTTTCCTGGGGTAATCACATCTTTAAGTGACACCAGGCACACGTGTGTGTTTTGTTCTGCTTCCCAGTGAGGGATCCTTTCCCTATGACTCTGTCCCCTGGCAACAAAACACCAACCAGCCCCCTGGGTCATTGTCTGTGGTTACAACAGTGTGGGGCGTGACCAACACGTCTCAGAGCCAGGTATGTCCACGTATCAACCGCTTCGAGTCTTCGAGTAACTGTATGACGCATGATGGTGTTGGAGGGTCTGTCTGCCTTTTATGTCTTATTTTTTTAATTCTAATCGATATTTTATGTTCCTCTTAAATCCAGGTGCTGGCTAACCATATGGCGAACAGCAATAATCCCATGAATCCCGGGGGTAACCCCATGGGGTCAGGTATGTCTGCCAGCGCAGCGGGACTCAACTCACCTCAGTTCAGTGCTCAGCAGCAACAGTTCCCCAACAAAGGAGGCTCCAACCAAGCGTACATGCAGCAGGGCATGTACGGCAGGCCTGGCTACCCCGGAGGTCCTGGGGGATACAGCGGAAGGTAAGGAGCCTGGATATGACTGGACGTCGTTTTTTTTTGTTTTTTTTTTATAATAAATCAAGCATTAATAACTCGTACCGTGATTTTAAATCAACAATCTGTTTTCGACAGTTATTCCGCAGGCCCCAACGCTCCTCCGGGAGGTATGGGAATGACCTCCCACACGCGCCCTGCTGGTGACTTCACTCAACCAGCTGCCGCTGCCGCAGCAGCTGCTGTCGCTGCCGCCGCTGCCACGGCAACGGCCACGGCAACCGCCACGGTGGCAGCTCTGCAGGAAACGCAGAATAAAGATATGAACCAGTATGGACAGGTACGGTACACACCTGCTCTTGTGTTCACAGCTGTACCCACTCACCAGAATAGACTGTAGCGCACAAATATACAAAGGAAGCGAACCCCTGTTGTACAGCCAGAATAATCACATTCGTTGCTGTAAACCTTCTGCTCTGCCTCCAGATGTGTTCGTCGTTCCAAATGGGCCCCACTCAGACCTACAATAGCCAGTTCATGAACCAGCCGGGCCCACGAGGCCCCCCCGGAGGTATGAATCCGGCCGGCATGGGGTCAGCCATGGGCAACCCCAACATGAGTGGTCCTCCCATGGGCATGAACCAGACTCGAACGCCTGGCATGGGGCCCTTCGGAGGTCACGGCCAGAGGATGCCACAGCAAGGCTATGCTGGAGGACCTCGGCAGGGTATGCCGATGCAGGGGATGAAGAGGCCCTATCCCGGGGAGGTGCGTGGAAACCGTTCTGGAGACTGTGTGTCCTGTGGCACTTTAGACCCGTGCTAAACACCTTTTCCTTTCACTCTCGCCTTCCAGGCAAGCTACGGGGGTCAGCAATACGGGCCCAACAGCCAGTTCCCACCACAGCAGGGCCAGTACCCCACGTCGAATGCCTCCAGGCCGCTGCCCTCTCCTAACTACCCCGGCCAGAGAATGCCAGGCCAGCAGAGCCAGGGACAGTACCCACCCGGCATGCCCATGGGCCAGTATTATAAGGTCTGTTATCGCACGCCATCTATACATCTGTTGAACTTCTCCCACTCGCAGACATTTCGGAATAAATGACATGGTATGTAGGTTTAAAAAAAAAAAACTATATTTTGATGGTATCTATTTTTATATCCCATAACAGCAAGAGCCGTTCAATGGTCAGAGCACAAACTTCTCTGGAGGTGGATACTCCTATGGTCAAGGCAACGGGGTATGTCTTCTGCGCTCCTTATCCCCCCCCAAAAAATGGTTCCATTTCTTAACCGTAGCATGCCGATACCTTTTTGCTATATTTAACTCAGCCATGAATTAAAAATGAGTTTTACAGATTGCACTTTCCCCACATTTTACAGCCTCCCAGGCCCGGTACCTACCCGCACTCCCCTGTCCCTGGAAACCCCACGCCTCCCATGACCCCAGGAAGTAGTATCCCTCCGTACCTGTCGCCAAACCAGGATGTGAAACCCCCGTTTCCCCCCGACATGAAACCAAATATGACAGCGCTACCGCCCCCGCCATGTGAGTACACTCGCGGTCAGCCGGACGGTTTCTTTTATACGTGAATTTCATCCGACAGGCACTGTCCGGTTAAATGACCTCCCCCTGTTCTTCTTCTTCTTCTTCTCTGCCAGCTAACCCCAACGAGGAGCTGCGGCTGACCTTCCCGGTCAGGGATGGAGTGGTGCTGGAGCCGTTCCGGCTGGAGCACAACCTGGCTGTCAGCAACCACGTCTTCCACCTTCGACCCTCTGTCCACCAGACCCTCATGTGGAGGTAGGACCACTGCACACACCCCCACTTGCATTGTCATACAATTCTTGCAATAAAGCGACTCCCTCTATAGACAAACATTCACATACATTAAATATAGGGGCACGACAATTTTGACTCATTGACTGTCTCTGAAAATATTATCTACTAACAAGATAATAACTAATCAACTAATCTAACTAATCAATTCATGAAATTGCAAATGAAACCCATTCATAGAAAAGGATTATTATTATTTTATTTTATTCACGCGCAGCACTTTGCGACTCCATTAGCCTTACTCACCTGCTGTCACCGCCGCAGGTCGGACCTGGAGCTGCAGTTCAAATGCTACCACCACGAAGACAGGCAGATGAACACCAACTGGCCCGCCTCCGTCCAGGTCAGCGTCAACGCCACGCCCCTCACCATTGAGAGGGGAGACAACAAAACCTCCCACAAACCCCTGCACCTGAAGCATGTATGCCAACCTGGGAGAAACACCATCCAGATCACAGTCACCGCCTGCTGCTGTGTGAGTACACATCGTACCAAACGGCAACACCCGCTTTGAGGATGTCAGGCGAAGATTAGTTGCGTGTGGCACACTTAGATCTTGGCGTGTGGATTCGTTTTCATGTGGTTGTGTTGCTTTGCAGTCCCACCTGTTTGTGCTGCAGCTGGTCCACCGACCATCTGTGCGCTCCGTCCTCCAGGGGCTCCTGAAGAAGAGGCTCCTTCCTGCAGAACACTGCATCACCAAGAGTAGGGCTCATTCTGCCTCTCTGCGTAGTCAATATGCATTAGGGCGTCTTAATTACACCGGCACACACCTGTTTCTTTACGTCTTGATTTTCAAATGTGTCTCCCCCCCCCGTTTTTTTTTAGTCAAGAGGAACTTCAGCAGCGTGGCAGCCTCGGCAGGCAACACCACTCTCAATGGGGAAGATGGCGTGGAGCAGACGGCCATTAAGGTGTCACTGAAATGTCCCATTACCTTCCGACGCATCCAGCTGCCGGCACGAGGGCACGACTGCAAACACGTGCAGGTTTGTTCAGGCTGTCCAGGTTCAAGCCGTGAAAAACTTGCCCTGCTGCAAATGGGAGATTGCCGAAAGGCCGTTCTAATGAGGTATTGTGATGCTTCCCCCCCCCCCCCCCCCCCCCCCCCCTCTTTTTGCCCCCCCGACAGTGTTTTGATCTGGAGTCCTACTTGCAGCTCAACTGTGAGAGAGGGACGTGGCGGTGTCCTGTGTGCAAGTACGTAACGCGCTGGGTTTGAGGGGTAGATATAAAGATGGGATTATTCATAAACAAGGCCTCTGATGGACAATATCTCTTTCAGTAAAACGGCATTATTAGAAGGTCTGGAGGTGGACCAGTACATGTGGGGAATCCTCAACGCCATACAAAAGTAAGCCTCTGCTCTTATCCCTGCTAAATCGAGCCCTACGTTTTGAAGATTTCTCGGATTACCCGACACCGTCTGCTTTTTTTCTGCCGACAGTTCGGAGTTTGAGGAGGTCACTATAGACCCGACATGTAGCTGGCGACCCGTCCCCATCAAGTCTGAGATACACATCAAAGAGGACCCTGACGGACCACTGGCCAAGCGCTTTAAGACAATGAGCCCCAGTCAGATGACCATGCCCAATGTGATGGACATGATCGCCCAGCTGGGGCCTGGTCCTGGCCCGGGTCCTGGACCTGGACCTGGACCTGGACCTGGCCACGGACCTGGCCACGGACCCGGTCCCAGTCCCTACCCGCCACACCATGGACAACACACGAGCGGCAACGGCGGCGATTACCCAGGGGCAGGTAATACAAAGCAGCCAGAATCCTGCTGTGTAGTTGAAAAACAGGATAGTCAGCTCGTTTTCTTGGAGAAGTGAGCTGTTTTCCATTTTCCTTATTTTTTTTTACAACAGGAACCATTGATTTGTCTCCCGTGCATTAAACAAAGAAACAGCCTCGGGGAGAGTTTCATGCCGAGCCTGTTTTAAAAAGTTGTCAGCTCATTGCTCTGATAAATATTTTAGAAGAGTTGAAAAAGTAGTACTGTATTGTGTCCCGGTGTGTAACCACTTTGAGGAGCAAAAAGCGAGGATTCGTCGAACAAGTCGGCGCCACCCGAACCCCGGTTAACCTTTGGACGCAATGTGTTCTCCACTCCCTCAAGGCAACAACTACCACAGCCAGGGGAGTTTTGACTTCCCTCACGGGAACCCCACCGGCGGTGGACTGGCGGGGGGCGGAGGTGGCGGAGGTCCCCCTATGAGTGACTTCATCCATGGCCCCCAGCTCTCTCACCCCCCGGACGGACCCGGGGGTCTCTTGTCCCAGGACAAGCCCCTCAACCACGGCATCCACGATGCAGTAAGTGTGGGCTCCTTGCTCTGCTGTGCCTGACCAACACATTAGGATTACGGGAAGAGTGTGCCGCGTCAAATCAGGAGGACGTTCGGTCAGGCCTTCGAGATTGACGCCTTTTATTAGCCTACCGTTCACCGTTATTTTGTCCGTCGGTTTAGAAGATGCTGCTGCATCATGATAGTCTGTGCCCCGCTGAGGGGAGGGACAGCCTCAAATTTGTGATGGGAACAAGTTGCCGATTGCGCCTGTGGCCAGCATGTGTGCTCAGTCATGCTCACGTGCTCATGTCACCGTATGATGTTGCAGCTGTACGCGTCCGCTGCTCACAGCTTCCATTTATAAGGCCTGGTCCATGTTATTCACACTGGAACTCATTTCACTTTTCCCCCCCGCCTCCTTTCCCACGCGACCACCCCTGCTGCCGTAACACTCCTCTTCCTCTTCCCCTCCGCTTTCTCTCCCTCACCGTTCCTTCTTTTTCACCACCCATCTGTCCCGCGCGCCTCCAGATGTCCCATCCCGATCCGTCCCATAATTCCATGCAGCAGAGCTCGCATGCGTCTCCCCACCCCGGCAGCCAAACGGGGCCGCCCTTACACCACAGTGGCCAGTCAGGGCAGCCCTTGCATCACAGTGGCCAGTCATCGCAGCCGCATCGCCAGCCGCCGCCTCAGCAGCAGCAGCAGCAGCAGCAGCCCGGGCACAACAGCCACCCCCACGGCGATCTGAACTTTAACCCCTCGTCGGACGGGCAGATGGGTCAGGGCGCCCAGGACATGCCTGAACCCTCCCTGGATGTAAGTGTGTCGGCTTTGTGCGCCATGAGCTTACCTGTTCCCGGCTAACCTCGTCCGCTGCCCTCATCTCTTCGCTGTGTCTTTGCTCCTCTCTGTTTGCGTCCGAGCAGCCGTGGCTGTGTTTGGCCTCAGCAGCCCCTTGAGCATTATTCAGTGTCATCCCCGCGTCAGAAAGATGAATGTGCTTTCGGGGGATGTCGACCTTGACCCTCACCCTCTGTTTTCGCCTCTTTTTTTTGTTTCCATTCACAGCTGCTTCCGGAGCTGGCCAACCCGGATGAGTTACTTTCGTACCTGGACCCTCCCGACCTTCCCAGCAACAGCAACGACGACCTTCTCTCCCTCTTTGAGACCAACTAGCCCCTCCCTCCTCCTTCCCCCGCACACAAGGCGTTTTGACTGTCCGTCCACAGACACTTCACCAACCCCCTGCTCGACACAGTTCACGCAGCCTTCTATGCTCACGCACGCCCAACGGTTCTTGGGTGGCGTGGGAGCCCGGCTAAATAGAGGCACCTGTTTGGGAACTCCAATGGAGAAAAGCAGGCATGCCACTTATCCCAGAGCTCCCTTTCCCCTCCCCCCCCTCCTCCTGTAAAGATTCCACACACCAGTTCCACCGCCTCTGACTCGAGAAACATTTACAGCCATGTTTTGGCGGGCACTAAAGTGATATTATATATACATATATGATATTTGTGACTTTTCAACTGAAAACTGTGCAGCTATAATCGTCATGTGTAACAACACGGAGGAGACTGGAGCCTTTGTGGGCTCAAGGAGAGTGTTGTAGCTTTGTTTTGTTTTTTTTGTTTTTTTTTAAATTATATTATTCCTTCTATGAAAAAAAGAAGTCGTGGGGAAAAACATTTTCTCGTAAGAGCATTCTTATCCTGTTTGAAATGTGTTCTTCCAAAACTTTGGCACATGCCATGCCCTTTGACCCCCATGCCCTTTCCAGTATGCGTGTGTGAGTGTGTGCGTGCGCGTGTGCATGTGTGTGATATAGATGAATAACTGGAACTTGTCAGAATCAGAGCACTGAAGGGATGACCTGAAATATCCTTCAGTGTCAGCAGAGGAAAAGAGAACACATTGTGCGGCGTAGTGTGTGTGTATGTGTATATTTTTGGATTTTTTTTTTTTTTACGTGTTTCCTAGCGTTTGCATGTGAACGCGTGTGAAAGACGGTGGGGATTGAACGTTTGAGACAGAGGAGGGAGGAAGAAATATCGGGTGGAAAATTGATAGACCAATCCACTTTAAGAGCTGTCTCAGTTCTTTTTCTCCACCCAGTCTGTATGCGTTTGTATTTGCTGTCATGTTTCGCTCTTCCTCGTCAAGTTCTGCATCATTTTGTTCACAAGTGCATGTGTGCCAACGGCCCCTGTTGTCTTAGTCTAACCTAAACGTGCATGATCAAATCATTTTCTCTGGTCTTTATATTTATTCTTTTTTTTTTTTTTTAATACTGTTGTCCTCTTTTATGTCTTCTCTCATCGTCCCACAATGAATTTTATCACGCACACACACACACACACACACGCGTACGTCACCAAAGTTGTCCTATGCTTTTTGTCAGGGTGCGGGCCTTTCAGCGTCTCACAGACGTCTACGAAACATTTGAAATCACCGTGTTTTATGGAAGTGTCTGTGTGATTGTAGCGATCTTTCCCTTTTTTTTTTTGTTCCTGTTGAACTGCATCGTTTTTTGTTTTTTTTTGACAAACATCCTGCATGATCCAACAGTGTTTCCAGAGCTGTTGTAAATACCCTTTGTGAATACTTTGTGGCTGTACAGTACTGTACCTATCTATTACCACAACTTTATGGTACTGTATGTCTGTCAAGAACTACACACACTCACAGACACACAAAGCATCCCTTATGACTAGTCCATGAATTGATCCAAATGCACTCTCACTGGCGGTGTATTGAGTACCTGTGAAATGTGTACAGTCATTACCCTGTGACAATGCATCAGCAAAAAGGTATATTTTAATTCGTCAGGAAGCACATTTTGGGTTATTTTTGTTTAATTTCACACTTATATATTTGAATGAGCATTTCTTCTTTCTCCAAAAGATTGCAGCTTTGAGTTCCAAATTGCTTAATATTATTGGAGAAAGTGACCTCATCCTCTTTATTTAAAGTGAGAATTTGTAAAATGTCCTCTGGACTGTTTTGAAGCCTGCAAATGACCTTTTGATAACCATACTTGGTTAAAAAAGTGCTAGTCTGAATTATGTTTTTTCGTCCCATTTTATATTGTTTTAAGTTCTAAATTATTGTTTTCGTCCCGTCGTTCTGTTATGACAGGTATACTTGGGTTTACACAGTTTTATGCAGTACCACCAATGGATTTAAAATATACTGTTGGAAAAATGTTTCCCCATTTGAGATTTGTCATCAAAATGAAGAACCAAATATGGCTTTACTGGTCTTCAGAGTCTATGAAATCGCCTGCATTTAACACAGGGATCAGGTGTCGTTTGTGTTTGTTTATACTGTATGTTTGTTAAAGACAATGCACTGCCGCATTGGGATGTTTTATTTCCCTACACAGTGTGTAACTGTAACCTTTCACAAAATCACATATAGTAAAGGAGCGACACATATTGTACTGTCTGATTGCAGACATTGGAAATGGAGTTGAAAATTGATAATGTAAAGTGGAATTTGAGGGAGAGCCCTCCCACTTGCATTACAAGGATCGGTTGTGGCCCGAGGGTTGGGGATGTAAGGGATACATGTATATAGTGTAAATGACAAATAGAGACACGTTAACAGAAATGTATTCATTTTCTCCAGGGGGAGTGTGCATAGTGTATTTAGAATTTGTAAAGCTTGCATCCTCCTGTCAGACATTGAATTGGGAAAATGTGTTTGATTGCGTCTGTGCAGACCTCTCTAACCACGCCTGTTCATTTATGTAAGATACTTTATGTGCCCCTCCACGTGGGGTTCCTAAGGAAAAAAAGTCAATTTTCTTTTGTGTAATATTAAACTTCTGTGTATTTCTCTATTACCTGTGTACTTTATAAAGGTGCTACAAAATTATTAAAACCTTTTGCGGTATAATTGGGTCTTGGAGACACTGAGCTTTGAGTGGCTCTAAAGGGTTGTTTCCAAATTTACAGTTTGTAAAATTATTTTGTCAAATTTATAATTTTTATGCAATTTGGCAAAATATGCTATAAGGTACAATCTGAAGTGATTGGCACAACAGGTGACAGTTATTTCTTTGGTTTTGTACATTCTATGTACAATCATTTCATATTCTAAACCGGTCAGAAAAACATTGTGATTTTTAGTCTTGCAAATCTGTATGTAGTTAGATGATGTGACATCCTAATATTTATCTAATAAATATGTATTCAGACGAAACACAATCAATGGCCTCTGTGTCTTTTAACATACATATACATCATTTATTGTGTATATGTTCAGCCTTGTAGAGATAGGCTTAATTGAATTTGTTACAGTGTTTTAAAAACAATAACCCATGTGAATACTCAAAAAGAACAAATCAAATGATTTTGCCATCAACAGTAAAATACTAAGTTAATAGTGTTGTTTCAATACCCAAAACCTCCCACATGGTGTCACTGTCTGTTTTACCCACATACAGTCTAGTTCAGAGTGAGCTGTACAAATGATGGTAAACAGTAACAATCGACTTGAGTTCCATTTCCATACATTTGACAGGGTGCATAAAATCGAGGAAAAAAAAGGTTGTTAAAGCAGGAAAAGAATAACTAATGATGAGTTCTCCTTTCTTAAAATATTCTTAGATTTTAACCATAAGAACTACTAAATACTAGGAAAACGACAATAGCAGATAATACTATGTGTCCTATTTGATACTAAATCGTTCGAATACTTTGTTTAAAGTTAAAATGCGCAAATCCCGTTTCTTCTTCTTATTAACTCCACTATTTTCACCAGCCTCTGATGGCGTCGTGGACGCAACGCGCAGGCGCGGTGGCCATGCCTCTTCCTGTCTCAGCTTCGTTTTCGCAGCCACCGTCCTTCCGCCCGGAGCCCCAACTACCGCCGCCGAACATGAGCTTCACCGTGGAGGAGAGAGGAGCCCCGAACTCCCTCAGCTACCGCCTGTTCTTCAGTGAGTACCCCATCACCGGAAATAGCCACGTTTAATCTCTGTGTGCGTCTCCTCAACACGCCGCGTAATCCCCCCGGGCTAGCTACCACCTCCCACGTGTCGTTTATTCATTTGCCCTGGCCGGGTTATTCATCGGGGCAGGAACAAAAATAATGGGTTAAATGCAGATTTGTGCTGTGTAAACACATGAAAATGTATGTATTTGTGAGGGTTCGAGCGGCTGGGCCGGTTTAGCCGGCGAAGTGATTGGTGCAACACAACGTGTCACCACGTCGACGTGTCCCGCGTCAGACACAGGACAGTGGGGTTGTTTCAGGCTACGCACTGTCGGCAACACAGCGGTCCCGTAATGTCTCCGTCCTATTGCGAAGTTACCTGAAACAACGGCTGTTGTGATTTGGCGCTAAATTAATCAAATCCGAAAGTGAAATTCTGAAAGACTGCTGCTTGGGCAACTCCCTGCCTGATCTCCCAAAGATATTATAATGATTAACCTTCTGATGTTTCCAGGATAAGGTTCCGTGTTGATTATTGCCCTTGTGTTTCATAATGACGCGTACCTCTAACATAGGACGTTCCTCGTACAAATAAAAATGGTAAAGAAACAACAAACCGATCTGGTCTATAAAGCTGAGGGGGGGATACGCGAGGTCCCATTCGGATCCAAGTCTTTATTTCTGGTATTCACCAATGTTGGATTTCCACCTGACTTTCGTTTTTTGAAGATATGCAAGGCATTTGTGAAATAATCCTTCGAGACCAGCCGACGAGTAGTAACTGCACGCCAGTCTTTGATTTATTGGTTTCATGTTTTATTACAACCCTGCCTGGTTTGTTTCATTGTTTGCACTTTACCAGATTGACTTGCGTACAAACTTAAGGGCCAGAAATGAAATATACTGTATCATTAAGGTGTGTGATCCCCTATTGGCGGGCTTAAAAGCTATAAGCAAACTAATGGCATACACCCCCCACGGGACATGCAGGCATAATGTAGGGAACTGACTTGTTTATATGAGGAAAAAGGAACAGATTTTCAAAGTGTGACTTGTTCTGTCTTACAGAAAATGCCGAGGGAAAGTACATCTCACCATTTCATGACATTCCCATGTGTGCCGATGAGAGTCAGGTAATGTATCATCTCAACTTTACCCCCATTCATTTCTAAATGTGTGTGTTCACCCAGTAGATCTGCCCACTGGTTGAAATTCCACCTGGGGTTGCTCCCATGAATGTGCTGTTGTGTAGCTGTGGTTGTGAACTGCTGCAGGTAACGCTCTCCAGAAAAGGTCAATGTGTGGTTCTGCAAGCTGTGGCCGTCACGGCTCATTTTTCTCAGTGTGGGATCGGTGTCTCTTGATATTGCAAATGATCTATAATCTTTTTCACGAATAATTATTATTATTAATACCTCTGGACATGATTGGAACAAATTAGTCTTTATTTATTAGTGCCTTCATTAGATACCATGCAGGTCATTATGCATGTACAAACCCCGATTCCAATGAAGTTGGGACGTTGTGTATAACGTAAATAAAAACAGAATACAACGATTTGCAAATCCTTTCCGACCTACATTCAATTGACGATATGTTTAATGTTCAAACTGATCAAATGTATGTTTATTTACTTATTATTGAATTTGATGCCCCCAATCCCCAAAAAACTGGGACTGGGGCATGTTTACTGCGGAGTTACATCACCTTTCCTTCTAAAAACACACAAAACAGTAAGCATTTGGGAACCGATGACACCGATTGTTGAAGGTTGTTGGTGAAATTATTTCCTATTGTTGCTTGTTGTACGGCTACAGTTGGTCAGCAGTCCTTGGTCTCCCCGCTGTGGTGTTTGGTCAGAATGCGCCACACATTTTCAATGGGCGACGGTTCTGGCATTGGCATTGGCATTGTCTTGCTCAGAGACGTTCCTGAAAAAGTCCTCTCTTGTCGTATATGTCGTATATCTGCAAAACCGTATGCTGCAAAACCTCTACGTACCAGCGACTTTCTAGGTGTTGTTGACATTTGGCCTTCGCTTTGTGTGGTATCGTTTTAGATTGTGGATGTAACGACAAACTTTGTTCACTGCCGATGGTTTGTGTTCCTGAGCCCATGTTGTGGAGATATCCTTCACAGAATGTCGTTGGTTTTGAATGCAGTGCTGCCCGAGGGATTGAAGGTCACAATGTTGGTTTTTGGCCTTGCCGCTAAGCTGTATAATGATATTATGGACTTTAGATGATGAAATCCCTACGTTGAGAAACATCCTAAAACTGCCCCCTGGCTTGTGAAGGACTTGGCCTTTCAAGGAGGCTCCTTTTGCTCGACAATCATGACACTCACGGTTTCCAATGATCCCGTTCACTTTGGGAATGTTTCAAACACGTTTTATTTTAGTGTTCCTCAACTTTCCCCGTCTTTTGTTGTCCCCTTTCCCCATTTCATTTGCAACGTGTTGCAGGCATGGCATTCACAGTTGGATGAATATTTGCAGAAAATCTTGAAATGTATCAGTTTGAACATGAAATATGCCGCCTTTGTGTGTACTCTATTGAATATAGGTCAAAAATGATTTGCAGATCATTGTTTTCCGTTTTATTTCCGTTTTACACCCCGTCCCAACTTAATTGGAATTGGGGTTTTGTGCGATATGGTTTAAAACTGTGTCGTCTTCGGTTGTGTCGCATACTTGCTCACAATAACTGAAAGGGCCGATTCTTGTCTCTTACAGAACATCTTTCACGTGGTCGTCGAAGTACCAAGGTGGACAAATGCCAAGATGGAGGTATGTATCTAAAATTTAAAGATTCCATCATCAAGTGGGTAGGACTTGAGCAGCTTTGAATTGAGCCGAACATGTTTTCATGGCTCATACGATGTGTTCAGCCCTTAGTGGAATTGAATTGTAAAATGACCAAGAATCCGCTCTGCTCTTGCTTGTGCATCAAAAAGTAAGGGCTGTACAATTTATCTTCAGATCGCTACAAAAGACCTGCTGAACCCAGTAAAGCAGGACGTGAAGAAGGGGAAATTGCGATACGTCGCCAATGTGTTCCCACATAAGGGCTACATATGGAACTATGGCGCCATTCCTCAGGTTAGTTACCACGGATGCTTCCCGTCCCGCGGTGTTGGCCAAACCTTTTAGTTGCTCCAGGTCATTCCGCTGCCATTATTTGTTCCAGACATGGGAAGATCCCGCACACAAAGATGGAGACACCGGCTGCTGTGGCGACAACGACCCCATCGACGTCTGCGAAATCGGCACTAAGGTAAAAGCACCGGCGGGTGACGTCATCGTTTGCGGAGTTCATCAGTTTAACCGGAAAGCGCAATATTCTTTATAGGTGTGTTCCCGCGGGGAGGTCATCCGAGTCAAGGTGCTCGGGATCCTGGCCATGATCGATGAGGGTGAGACTGATTGGAAGGTGATTGCAATCAACGTGGAGGACCCGGAAGCCAACGACTTTAAAAGTAAGTTCATTTATTTAAGCCCTCCCCGTTTGCCTGTGTCTGAAGTCCACCACGAGTCCCACTGAACTCGAGTTGTCATCCTGTGCCATTTGCAGACATCAGTGACGTGAGGCGCTTGAAACCCGGCTACCTGGAGGCCACCGTCGACTGGTTCCGGAGGTACAAAGTGCCTGATGGGAAACCAGAAAACCGCTTCGCTTTCAATGAGGAGTTCAAAGACAAGGTCTCAAGACATCTTTATTTAGATTATGGCATTTTCAAAGTGGCTTTCAAGGAATCGCCGCCTTCGTTCCACACGATTGTTCTACAAGTCCCTATAAACCTCGTCACTTGTACTGAAAGTCAACAAGTTAGAATCTTTGTGCATGAAGGTCTGAGGTAATATTGAACCCTCATTTAAACGTATGCCATCACCGTTTCTTGTGTTTCAGGACTTTGCCATTGAAGTAATCAAGAGCACTCATAACTTCTGGAAAGCCCTGATTTGCCAACAGACCAGCGCTGGTGAACTGAACTGGTACACGTCTCTCTTTGCTTTAAATTCAGCTTAAGTAGTATCTTTTAGAGCAAGTCAACAGGGCTCATGTGCGTACGGTATGTATGTGGTTTTCTTGATTGTAATCGACAGTGTCTTGTATACTGCAGCAAAAACACGTGTGTCTCGGCGAGCGACTGCTCCAACTTTTTATCAGCGGATGAGGCCAAAACTGTTGTTGAAGTAAGTCTCCGGTCTGTTTTTTTTTTTTTTTTAACAGATCATCGGTAATGTCAACAGTAGATATTAATGTTTCACTCTATTTTTAGGCTCATTCTTGTGGAAAAGAGGAACCCATCCCCACATCAGGTAGAAGATTTTGTATTCATTTATGTAAAAGCTTAAGTAAAGCGCATCTCATTTCCTTTACCTGTTGAGACTGACTTGTTTCCTTCATTTTATTTTTACAGTCGATAAATGGTTCTATGTCGGGAAGTAATCCGGGAGCCGTTTCGATTGGTGCAGACGGAAAGCCTCGTCTCTTATGAGGAGCCCATAGGACGGCAACTGATGGTGGGACCTGCGTTAGCTTAACTTCCTGTAAATGGCTTCTGTGGAAAAGCAGAAAATTCCAAAAAATACTCATGTCTTTACCAATTCATTTTAGCTAATTTAACAATAATCTCTTGGGAGATGTGCTATTCTAAACAAAGTACAGGTACTGTGCCTAGTAGTTACTTCAGTCCTGTATGCACATTTGACTGTTATAATAAAGCTTCTAGTTAAATTAAATTATCAGTAGTGTGACTTTTCTTTCTACCCAAAACTGAAAATATGGTAAATGCCCGACACAGTCAATCTACTATAAATTGGGAGGTGGGACGTTGCTATGCTTTAGAGCAATAATGTTTTGTTTTTTTTCCCCATTCTACTTTGGCTTATTGATGGTTGGAAAACAACTTCGAGCTGCATTACTGACACCTTGTATGTTGCTATTTCTCCTTCTGCAAACTCAGAACACATCAAGCTCGGATAATGCAAATAATTGATAATTATTTATATTTTTTTTGTACGAGTGATTATAATGTGACTGTGGTTTTTGTCAAATTTTGGATGACATACTATACTATGCATTTTTATATATTTTTTTCACATTTTTAATGTTTATAAACTTTTTTTTTCAACTGACATTCTATAATTTGGCACTTTTGTCAAACTTTGGACGACATTCACGATTTTAGTCGAAGTTTGGACGGAATGCTATGCAAGGTTTTTCGCCGTTCTAAGGCTATGGTAAGGCTTATTTGTTAAATTTTTTGAATTTTTGACAACATGCTATACGATGACGTTTTCACTTTATTTTCGCACCTTCCCTATTTTTAGGCCCTGCCGATGCTGCTGTCTGAGTTCCGAATGTTTTGAAATGTTTTTTTGCAGACATAAGGCTATAGTAAGGCGTTTTTTGTACATTTATTTGAACTTTTGACGACATGCTATGCTATGACGTCTTCCCTTTTTTCACTTTATTTGCGCACCTACCCTATTTTTAAGCCCTGCCGATGCTGCTGTGCGAATTGCGAGTGTTTTCGACATGTTTGATAATTTTGAAATTTTGGGCCCGAAGGTAAGGCTATAGTAAGGCGATTTTTACACATTTTGGACGGCAAAAAAGTCCCCAAAAACGAGGACATTTACACTTTTTTCACTTTATTTCTACACCTACCCTGTTTTTAAGCCCTGCTGATTCTGCTGTGCAAGTTTCGAGGGTTTTCGACATTTTTGAAAATTTTG
>JAFBJU010000318.1:0-48603 GCA_016785305.1 Colistium nudipinnis
ATTTTTTGACTTTTTGGCCAAACATAAGGCTATAGTAAGGCGTTTTTTCTGCAATTTTTTGTAATTTCGACGACATGCTATACTATGACGTTTTCACTTTTTTCACTTTATTTTCGCACCTACCCTATTTTCAGGCCCTCCCGATGCTACTGTGCAAGTTTCGAGAGTTTTGAATTTTTTGACCTTGGACATAAACGCCTTACTAAGCCTTATGTCGGACAAAAAGTCAAACATTTCAAAACACTCGAAACTTGCACACTAACATCAGCAGGGCCTAAAAATAGGGCAAATCATTAAATGTCATCATAAATTGTCTCTTGTGAAATTATATAATATATTGGAGAAGACACGTAAAAAAAAATCGTCTTAAATCTCTGAAAATGACAGAGCAGTATGTCACCCAAAAATGTAAGTAAGCAATTAAATATTTTACAGGATCTGTCAAATATGTGCTAAATTTTAAATTTAAAAATGTAATTTTTAGCGAAAAACTTTTAAAAAAGTATTAAAATAAAAAATTGCAAAAAACTTTAAAAAAATGTAAATTAGTATCAGAAATTGGAGAAAAAAAGATTAGTAAAGATTTAGGAAACATTCTTTTTATAGTTTCCTTTGTTTTTCATGTCTTCTGTTCCAAAGACAAGGTTATTATATTCTTGACAAAGTTTCCCTTTACAAATGACCACATCTTCTAATAAAAGGACATGGGTCGGGGACGATCTGTTACATGGTTTTTATTTTATTTATTTTTTTAAATAAATACAAACTGTTATGTCATTTTAATGCTTTTCTACAGCATTAGACAGTTGTGCATTGCATCTTTACAAAGCTGTGTATGCATGTGTTCTACCAAGCAAAAAAATGTTGCTGTAGTGCAAGTAAAATACGGGAGTAGAAGGTGTCAGGTAAGTTCTATGGCTATCCTCATTTTAACATGTGGACCTATCACGTCACTCACCCAAAAATCCACAACCACATAGGAGCACCCTCCTCTAAAAAGTGAACAGCTCCATGGCACACCTTTGTTCCATCGTAATTGATTGCATAGAAATCAATATAAAAAGAGGAAAAAAATAATAATAATTTGACGGAGGCCGTGAACCACTAATAAAGTAAAACGTCTTCTGATTTTGTGTCTGTGTCCCAGAAAGTGTTGTGATTAATGGCAACACTTACAGGTGTGCAACTTTTGGATAAAAAAAAATATTTCAAAATAACAAAATTCAAGGATAATGAACATTGGCAACATGAAACATTATTGGTTTTTGTATATATGTATGTACCTTAAGCTTTTTGCAAAGTTCAATTTGTAATGGCAAATTGCCAATTTTTTCTTTGCTAAATGTATCTAAGTGCCTCCCCGTTCTCACTCTACGTCTACAAATCTGCTTCTACGTACCAACGACAACACTTCAGACATGGAAAACAACAGAATCAATGATCGGACAATTACAATGAGAGCAGAAAATAGTCACTTACAGTCAGGTATATTTGAAAAAAGCTGTGTCAATATGGTAAGAATGGATAAAGAGACGGATGCGGGAATGCAGAGATGGAATGTTAAAACATTTTTTTTATATATATATATAAATGAGAGATTATGAGCGATACATTTACAAGCTGATGTTCTCGCAGCCACAGCTTTCACTGACATTCTCTGCTTCAACATTTTTTTTTTGATACTGTGTTGCCTCTAACTACACACTCCCAGAGCCCAGGATCATTCCCTGATCAGATATGTTCCCTCACAGTGACAAACAGGCCAACAGCTGACCTTTGACCTCCAAATCATTTCATTATATTTTCTAATTTGGGATACCTCAGAGTACTCTGCGGGTAAATGTCCATTCTGTGTTTTTTTTTAAAAATACAGGTATCCTATCTTGTCAAATCTATCAAGATATACCCGGTCCCTCCCCATTTAGGTGTGTGTGTCTGGTGTGTGTTTGTGAGTGAGCGGCAATGTCAGTGTGAGTTAGAGGCAGCGCAGCACCAACCAGTTGGAACCTTGAGACGTGGCGATGGACTTAGCAGGACACTTCGGTAGACTTAGGCACGGCCTGGTCCACGCCGCTGTTGGCCGTGCCATCCATGGAACCCTCCGTGTGCGAGCGGCCGCGCTGGTTGTCGGCCGTGTGCGAGCGGCTGCGGCTGCCCTCGTTGGTGTGCGAGCGGCTGCGGTTTCCCTCGCTGGTGTGCGAGCGGGAGCGGTTGCCCTCGAAGGAGGTGACGCTGGAGCCGGAGGCAGTGCGGGAGCGCACCAGGCGGGTCATGCTGACGGAGGGCACTGAGGAGGAGGAGGAGGCAGAGATTAGGATACAAGTGGAGAGTCACTAAATTCATCACTGCAGTATAAATCACTGTGTACCTGTATTTCCTTCCTCAATATTTCACTTAAGAGAGAAATGGCTTACGTTTTTAGCTTAAAATACATAAAGTCAACTCCACTTGAACCTAGCTTACACATATTTTGATTATTTCATTGAATAATGAATGATGAAGATATGTTTTAATGAAAAACATGGACTCTTTACTGGAATATATTTCAATATTTCAATAAATATTCATTAGAAGAGGAAAACTTCAGCTCACCACAAGGGGGCAGCAAACTCACCTTTTACAGTGTGAACTCAGAGAGTACCAATATTAATATGGTATGTTGGGGGTTTTTATGACCTTATCCTGCCACGAATAGACAAAATAGGAAATGTCTTGAATACTTACTGTATCCCATGCCCTGGATGAAGTACTTGAAAGCTTCTGTCAGTTTTGCCGGCTGCCGTGAAGGATAAACACAAAAGGGGGGAGATGATCAAGCCTCTGGGGGATTAATTTCACACTCGTTTACATAACACTGACGGACTCCACGTGTCGCCCCGCAGCTTAATGCTGTGAGATATGACAGCAGGTGTACTGCAGGTTTGGGAGGATTACAACCTGACCAATGTGGTTCACGTCTGCCACTTGCTAATGCTCTTAGGTGCATCCCTTCTCAGTCCCTCCACCCCTCCACCTGACCCTCTCTGCAGCTCCGAGTCCAAACCCTGTTCTGCAGCGTTCTGTTTTTTTTTTTGTCACACAAACACAGAGGTACACACCTGGTCGATCTGGGGCATGCCTCCGCAGTCAGCCATCTGGTGAGAGGCGGGAGAAAAACACAAAGCATTAACATGGAACATTAACAATTTTTTTTTTTTTTTTTTTTTTTTTTACACGCCATTAACCCCCCCCACCCCGTTACATCCAGCATGTCAAATCTGAACACGTTGGACCCCCGTGCCACCTCCAACCGATGTTCCACTTAACCCTGAATAACTCACATTAAATGGCACCCTTTTATTTTCGGAAACAGCCGCTTGGTTTCGGTTGCGGGTCATAAAAGGCGACCAATTGGCCAACACAAGTAGGTCAGCCGCAGCAGGAGACGTGCGCATGCATGTCTCCTCGGAGGACGCATTCAGCTGTCCTAACACTGGTTAATATGTCACCAGGTAAATGCTGAGCCACCGGAATCTTATCGGCCCATGCGTTTTTTCCATCGAGGCCATTCTAATCTGAACCAGGAGGTGGGGAGACAGAGGGGACGGGGGGGACGGTGCTCCTTTACCTTGAGCAGGGTGGTCTTTGTCGGGTCCAGCTTGGTGTTGCACTCAACCTGAGGGTGCACAAAAAAACAAGTTTATTAGTTAAGGCATAAAAAACTCCACAGCTGATATCAATACATATATCTTTTTTACATTCATTGAAAAAAAGACATTCGCTGGCTAATAAAAAGTGAAAAAAATGAAAATAAACAATACAATTAGGGGATTTGTGTCGCCTCCCAGAGAAATAAGTAGTGACAAGCCTCTTAGCTTCACTTTTAATAAAGATTAAAACCAGTTGATAGAATCTTGTGAATGAATCTCGTGAATGAAAACAGGTCCGGCGCAACTGAGCCGGGTTAGAGCAGTGGGATGTGTAATCATTAGCGTTAGAGCCTCCATTTCATCGCCGTGTGTGTGTGTGTGTGTGTGTATATCAGTGATTAATGCCTCAACTCACCACAGCCTCCACAGCAGGAGAGCTGTCGCCCACCACCAGCAGAGAAGGGCACCTGGAAAATAAACATTTTAGGGTGAATAATATAAAATATATTTAATTGCAGTTCAATATGCAGCACGTGATGCTGTTGCTCAACTTACCTGAGGGTTCTGACCATATGTCCCGGGAAGGGCCTCTCAATTTCCAGATCCCGTCGACTGCAGAGACACACGTGATGCACGTTAGGACGAATTCCAGCTTTTGTCCGTCAAATGTTAAGTTTTATACATCTTGTTGTGAGGTTGTGTATCGCTCGATGGCCTTTTGGTGTGGTGTCTCTACCTTTCGTAGGACTTGACAAAGAGTTGGAGGTTGAATTGGTTCATGTCGTTGATGATGTGGTGGCGGTAGGTTGCAATCATATCCTGGTTGTGGTGGATTTCCTCCTGTGGTGATAAAGCAGAGCAGGTTAACAACACGGTTTACGGTTCGGGGAAAAAAATAAATACAATAAAAAAATCATTTCTACCTTTCCAAAGAGGTGGGAGATGATCATGTCAGGCATGGCGTGGGTCCAGCCACTGATCTGAAATTAGACAGAAAAGTTCCATTTGGTTTCAATGCAGCCTTCAGTTTGCAGTCAGTGTGCGTGTGTGTGTGTGTGCGTGAGTGTCTAAACTGTTAACGAGGGTGTATATGTGTGACCTTGTGTGCGGCCCAGTCCATCCAGCCCTCAGCACAAGGGTTGATGTTGACGAGCAACAGGCCCTCGACCATGTTGGGGTAGTCCAGCTGAAATACACATAATATGGAATAAATGTTTTATTACTGCAACACAAAAGGTTGCATTAAAAAAAATGTGTTTCTTTTTTCTTTTCTTTTTTTTATATTAGACTCATTCGGTTATTGCTTCAGATAAGTCTTAGTTCATTTATATATTTTTATTTTGTTTTTTTATGTGCCATTTGTTTTGGGGATCAATTATTTTATATTATTTGATCAAATGTGGACAAATTATTCCTGAATTGAAAATCCATTTGAATATCCGACATATTTCTTACCAAATTGTTATTGTTGACTTGAATCTCAAAGATGATTGCCCCCTTGGAAGTATTTACTCAATAACTCACTCACAGTTCCGTTAAAGAGAGGGCGGTGTGGGATTTGAATCTCGTGTCTCTTGTCAAACCTTGGGTCAACAGTGCGAGTCATTTTCATACTGAGCACAGTGTGAGCCTAGAGCTGATCCGGAACATTCCTGAGACCTTCATGGCTCGGCGGGCTCAGGCAATGAGCCGCGTTATGTTGCCAAAATCAGCAGAACGTAAAAACACGTAAAAGTGGCTCTGTTAATCCCAGATTGATTAAAACTCGAAATTTTTGACTTACTGCTAATCGAGTCAGAATGTAGGCCCCGGCGCCGATGCCCATTCCAATAACACTCTTCAGCCTGGTGTACAAACATATAGATGGAAACTGTTAGAAAAACAGGTTAGGAAAGACCTCAAATATGAGCGGGGGTATTGGGTGTGCGTAAACTGCAGCTCAACTTACCCAAAGTGCTTCAGCACCAGTGGGAGTGTCTCAGCGAGCTGGTCCATGGACGGGTACTCATATCTGGGGAAAATAAAAAATATGCCATGGTGATAAAACGTTTCAGTTTGACCGCTATCTAATCAATGCATGGAATAAAATTGCCCATCGTATCCTGGATGTGTGTGTGTGTTCACTATCTCTCTTCAGATCCAGTTCAGGGAGAGTAAACGGGAGGCAAAGTCCCACCATCAAAGCGGAGATTAGGCTGGACGAGATAAATACCTGTCCCCACGACACACTTGGAAAATTAGGCCGTCTAAGTACCTCCGCAGCGGTTTAGCCGTGGAGTCAAAGGTCACAGAGCGACCTGAAACCTACAGTGTGTGTGTGTGTGTGTGTGTGTGTGCGTGCGTGCGTGCGCGTCTCACCCGGTGGAAAAAGTGTTTGCTCCCTCATGCTGCCCAGGGGCGTTAACGTGACACACGGCAAAGTGCTGCATGATCTCCGACATGTCTTCGTGGTTGAAGAGCGTGTCCCAGCAGGTTTTGTCTGGGGGGGGAAGAAAAAACGGTAAAAAAAAAGGTATAAAATGGAGGCGGAGGCAGATGAGTGATACTTGGCTCGGAGACGTGGAAATGAAACTCTACTAATCTGATAATAAAGACTTGCAGAGTTTCTCTTTGAGCAACACAAATATGTCTCGTTGTCAAAAGTGGACACTCTCAAAGATCTCTTTGGGAGAGTTTAAATTGGGTAATAAAACGGTGACCTAATAATGTAAAATTAGGTCCCTGGACCTAATCTGGTCCCAGATGGTTCAGTAGTTTACAGCTGGATTTGGGAAAAAAAAAAAAAAGCACGAGGAGCAGAGCTTACGGTTCAGGCCGATGTCGTGGAAGGTGAGGATGACCGGTCTCTCTCCTTTGGGAACCCCCTTCATGGTACAGTGGATTCGTCCATGAGGAGTCTCCACATCGTGCTCCTGTGGATAAACACATGCTGCGTCAGTATATCAAGATAAAGAAAGAAAAATGATAATAATCACCATAGCTCCATTATAGATTCTTTCTTCATGCAACTAAACAACCATTTCAAATCGTCCACTGATTGAAATATAATCCATTATTTTTTCTTTTTTTTTGGAACGAGTTGTTGGGGGAAAACAAAAAAAAAACGACTCCCAACCCAAATAAAACCTATAAGTACAACTCCAACTGTAACCCTCCATTCCAACAGCAGAAGAAGCTTCTGTCTGGCCCCCCCCAGGGAAATCCACCAAATCCACTGGCAACTACTGTGCTGCGGACACTTTTGAATTCTTTCCTCTCTCCTCTACTTACGCTGGCCTCTATTTCGGCGACAATCATTTCCACGTCTGAATCCTCCAGGACCATGTCTGCAACTCCCTGAGCGATAGATCCGAGAGCTGCTGAACCCGGGTGAAGTTGTTCGGCTCTGAACCCCGAGCTGTGTTTTATAACCCCGCCGCTTACCACTTGTCCTAATCCACCGCCCCCCCACCCCCCGGACTCCCATGGTGCCTTGCAAGGGCTGGTCAAAACAAGCTAATTCTAGATGAAGAGATCCCTAAATTGGATCAGCCAATGTCAGACAGAGGACCGTCGGCTGCTGCGGGAACATGAGGAAAACATGCTGAATGAATCCTGCAGCCATTATTCAGCAATTATTAGAGAAAAAAAAAATCACTGAAATAATAATAAAAAGAATTCTCAATAAATTGTCAATGACTGACTGAACGTAAGGTATTAATTAAATTTAAATGAAACCCTAAAGCAATACAGGCAGAATAAAATTCAACTTAATATAAATATAATATTAAATATAGACAATTATCAATGTTTTTAAATATGTATGGATACATAGACCCATACGCATTTAACAATGATCATTATTTGGATCATTATAAAAATAAAAAAAAACGTAAATCTGCCCCACGGTGACCTGACCTGTGCGTCTGTTAGGCTGTACGTGATGACCTGTTGTTTTCAAACCAGTCTCGGCTGCATGGGATTTACTTGTTTACCAAGACGCAATGCACATGTAAACATCAAAGGATTCACGAACCACTGGTCCCCCCCCCCCCCCCCCCCCCCCCCCCCCCCCCCCCCCCCCCCCCCCCCCCCAGCGCCACCCTCCCTCCCCTCCACACCCAGCAGCACGTAGGCCGCGCAGGCAGAAATAATCCTGCATGTGCTGTGTGTGTTTACCTACGCCACTCAACGGGAAGGAAGGCACGTCTGTGTTGGTGCAGATGCACTTAAAATCAGCGGCAGGTGGAAAATCCTCAAAATCATCACACGCCACTCATTTGTTGGGAGCCGAGCCCCCTGCAGTGATATCACACCTCTGTGAGAGTCAACACGTGCTGAAAATCGCAGACTGGAATAAGTCGTGTGTTTTTTTTTCCATTTGGGGCCTTTTGAGGCTTCCAGAATCTGCACATGCACGCCAAACATGTGCACGTGCACAGGGCGTGTGAATGTGGACATGAGAAAAGCGAAGGGGTCTGAATCAAGAGCGCCTCCGTCTCACAAACTGAAGAATGTTTCATCACTCTCTGCGGCTGAGTGAATTAGCAAAAAAAAAAAAAAAAAAAAAAGTCCAATTAGATTTCACTCCTAACAACATCACAGCGACATGAAAGGTCACCACCAAGGCGGATGAACCACTCCGGCTGCATTCTCTTTCAATTTTCCACAAGGTGGTTCGAAAACCAGATCAAATATATTTAAAAAAATAAAAAAAAACACTGAATACAACGCTGCGTTTGCCCGGCTCATCCGTGGCCACCAGATTCAACTCATAATAGAACTCGGTGTGCAACATGTGGGAGTAATAGAGGAAGGATGTAATATCTCACCTTGATAACGAGGTGCTGCACAGCCTCTCTCAGACCCTGCCAGGAGAGAACACAGTAAATATAAAACTAATGCAATTACAATCTAATATCCTCAGGACGTCGTTTTCAGGCCAATATCTCCGCTGCTGTAGGTGGAGCATGCTGTTGACCATAAAAAAAAAAAAAACACTGAATACAACGCTGCGTTTGCCCGGCTCATCCGTGGCCACCAGATTCAACTCATAATAGAACTTGGTGTGCAACATGTGGGAGTAATAGAGGAAGGATGTAATATCTCACCTTGATAACGAGGTGCTGCACAGCCTCTCTCAGACCCTGCCAGGAGAGAACACAGTAAATATAAAAATAATGCAATTACAATCTAATATCCTCAGGACGTCGTTTTCAGGCCAATATCTCTGCTGCTGTAGGTGGAGCATGCTGTTGACCATATAGGGTACACACATGTATGCTTAATAAAAAACATGTTTTCCATAATTGTCTAGCGCAGCGTGAATGTTGATGAAAACTACACAGTTAAACAATCAAATAAATGAATAAAATAAAAAAAATCTGCCTTTTTGCAGATATAGCTTTTTTCATTGGAATATAATTTTTTAGAATTAATAACGAGGATGATATACCTTTAATCTCCCCTTAGTGACGCAACATGGCCATAAAGTTATATAAAATGCATAAAGTGTAATCAATGATATACAGCAAATCATGCAATAATATTTCAATAAACTTAACATCCTCTGCAACAACTACAACATACAAATAAACCACCCGGGCAGCCTGGTTAGGCCTAAAAATCACACAGCTGTGCTATATACTGAGGATATTTCTGAGAACTATTAATAACACAATTGGATTTGGCTGTGTACACAATACATACCGGCAGCTCCTTGTCAACCAGCAGGGGTTTGGACTCAACAACCTGGATGTCATCCATTGCAAGAGCTGCAGAGCCTGAGGGTCAGAGGACAGAGTGAGTTTGTGAGGGGGTGGGGGAAAAAAAATGGGTCTCAACCCTCTTTTTGAAAAGGCGATGACAGGGTAATAAAGGACTCGAACTCGGCGGTGGGTGTGTTTGTTTGTTTGCTTCTCGTTTCTACACAAAATGGAACAAAAGGGACTTGAACAAACCTGAAGACACTTCTGTGCCTACAAGTGAACAGATGCGGCGTGTAGAGACCGGACCACATAGCGCGCCACACCCGTGTTTAAAAAAAAAATAAAAAAATCCCACACACACACAGCGAGAGTCTCACACACAACCAAACAGACGCACACCACCTCACACAGGAAGACGGACGGCTGACACATGAAAGGATTGTCGGGTGGAAGTGGAAAAAAAGGAAATGTGTCCGACGTGCCTAAAAACACTCAGCTGCAGCCAGATTTCTGCAGAAAGCTAAAAAAAAAAAATCAATCCCCTCCCTTCTGTGATAATACATTCAAGATGGGGAACACAAAGGTCCCGTTGAACAAGATTCAGCAAAAAAAAAAAAGGGCAAAAAAAGGAAAATGTGAAGAGAAGCCAGGCCCTTGGGATCATGAATTTGGGTCGGAGGAGAACAGGCCGGCTGCAGCTCTGCATGCTAATCAAATTAGCCAGTTGAGAGGCTCTTTGTCCGGCCCGGGACCCAGTGGCTCCTGGGAGCCACTGGGGCCCGGCCTCCCTGGCTCCCACTTCCCTGACCCAAACACGTACTCCCTGGTTCCCACAAACACACCGCCGCTCTCTCTCTCTCTGCTTGGTTTCTGTCGTTGTGTGTTCTCTGTTTCCCCTTGTGTTGTGTTTGCACACCACCAGAAAATGTTTTAAAAAATCCATCCACACTGAGCCACAATGTGGAGATGACAGAGCATTACGCCATGCATGGGCACGCACACGCACACGCACTCCTCTGACTCAGACAACAGAGACCTCTCAACTGCCCAGAGGAAGAGGAGTATCGCACAACAGGTTCCTTTTTCTGCGGAGGCGTTTTAAACACCACGTCGGCCATTACACTGCAGGCTCTTTGTTGGAGAGCACAAGAGATCATAACCCCCCCCCGCCCCCCCACTCCCCCCCTGGAGATTCCTGTGCCATGTGAGACGAGGCGTGTTGCGGGATCGCCACGATGTTGGGGAAATGAAAGAAAACTTTCACTTTTTAGAGAAGGCACAAAATGTTTTCATAGATCAACACACAGGGGGGAGAGGTGGGGGGGGGAATCCTCCGAAATGATGTCCGCACGCAAGTAAACACAGATGTGTGAAACCAGGCCCGTGAGCCTCCGCCACCGGTAAAGAAAACTTTCACTTTTTAGAGAAGGCACAAAATGTTTTCATAGATCAACACACAGGGGGGAGAGGTGGGGGGGGGGAATCCTCCGAAATGATGTCCGCACGCAAGTAAACACAGATGTGTGAAACCAGGCCCGTGAGCCTCCGCCACCGGTCAGCCGGGCAGAAGGGAGACAAGTAGGTCAATCTGCTGCTTTGCCCCAAATAAAAAAATGAACATCTACAAAGCATGACCAGAGTAAGGACAACTCTCATGCGTATATTTGTGTTGCCGTGTTGCAGCAGGGGGCTCTTTAACCTGGCGCCGTTCCATAAGTGGCTGGGTGTCACTGGCAACAGTGGCACGTTGTCTCCAACCAAGTCCAACCAGTTCCTACATGCATTTTACCCCCCCCCCCCCGCAACTTCTGCACCAGTTCCTACATGCATTTTCCCCCCCCCCCCCCGCAACTTCTGCATAACTGTGTGCAGTTTTTTTTTTCTGGTTTTGAAAATGACAGACTGTAGGGAAGAAAAGCAAACTATTCACTCCGGCAGCTTTGTCCTGGCAGAAGTGAGATTGTGTTATGCAACCATGGCCAGGAAACGGTGGGAGGATACGGGCTGTGGAAGATTCTAAAAAAATGAATCAATCAGCTGCATAACAAAGAGCACAAATGCTAAAGTTATAGCTGCAAGAATATTTATAAAGCGGTTGACTGATAGTCCTGTGATAACACACACTGCCATAAATCTGCTACACAACTGTCTTACTCTACTCTGACCATCCAACTGATAATCCACTACTCCTTTTTGTTTTTTTGTTTACAAAGTTCCAAAAAAATACCTTTACTCTGCTGATTAGGTTTTATGTGTTTATTCCTGAAAAGCAGACTTTATATTTTGAAAAATATATATATATATGTTTCCAGCGGCCAGTGAGACAATGTGCTCTGAGCCCGAGCGGACGACAACAACAGCAAGGCCTGCATAACACATCAGGGCTTGTTTTCACCAGAAAATCCACTGATGCAAAAAAAACACCGTTCAGCCAGACCATCCTTAAAAGTTACAAAACGGCTCAACGTCACCCTCAGAGAGAGAGAGAGAGAGAGAGCGAGAAACATATGCACCGATTTGCTCTGGGCGGGGCATCACAAAATTTAAGGGAGCCCGAAATCGAGGCCAGGGCCATCCCTCCCTCCAGCGCATTCCATATAGTTTTAAATCCACAGCGTCCATCTGCAAAAAAAAACAACAAAAACAATGATTGCTTCCCTAATCTTTGGGAAGTCACTTAATCTGCCAAATCCCTGGTTCTGGAATATCAGCAAAGCAGCAGGCCTACTGGACTAAGCTGTCACAGACCTACATTTTCCGATTTTACAACATATCGAAAATGTGGCCCTCGCCATTGCTACGGTGAGTTGGTGTGCAGGGGGCGGGGGGGCTTTCCAGGGTGGTCACCAGCAGTTCGATGTCCAGGAAAAAAAAAAACCCTCACGCAGCAGCTGCTGCTGCTGCTGTTTACGGTGAGATGCATCGTCCTGCAGCTCCATCAGACCTCAGAGATCAGGGGCAGGCTCAGAATCTGCCTGCACATCATCACCATTTAAATTCACATTGCTATTTAGCCACTGGTCAAGCACACCCACCGCACGCACACACACACGCACGCGTGCATGTTTTTTCTCTTCCTCAGACTCAGGCTGAAAGACAAAGAGGATTTGTTGTGCATCTTTTTTTATATCTGCAACATCTGGCCCCAAAGCCTCCTCCTCCTCCTCCACCAGAGTCACATGTCAAATACTGCAGTTCCTCTACATATTTATTTATATTCTGTATATATATATATTTTTAACAACTATTAGAGAAACTATAGCGCACACTGTCAAGTACATTCTTCCGATACAATGTTTTTATTGCAATATGTAGCGAATTCTGGATGTTTTGTAAACTAGTTTTGCACCGTGATTCCACCTCTTTTTAGTCGAATACAACTCCAAAGCGTGTTATTATTATTATAGGCTAAAACAGTCAATGATCATTTAAAAAGTTTTCTTCAACCACGAAACGAAATCCAAACCGCTTTTTTTTTCCTGACGTGCGCAGACATGCTGCCAGACAACTGACGCCTATATCCCTCTAAATAAAAAAAAAGTAGAAGAAAAAAAAATAATAATAATAATAACAAAAGTATTAAAAAATAATTGCCGGATTAAAAAAATTAAAATAAATAAATAAACCTACCAGAGGATTTCACTTTTGATTGTCCCGGGACGGTCACTTCCCTCCACAACAAAAACAGAAAAGGTCCAGAGAGCGCAGAGTGTGTGTGTCTGTGTGTGAGGCGTCGCTTTGTTTATAACGTGCAGCAGGCGGATGCGTGAGGGACTTTTATAAAGCTCCGGGAGTGTGTGTGTGTGTGTGAGTTCGTGCGTGGTTCGCCCCCCCCCCGCCCCCTCTCTCTATTGGGCAACACGCGCGTGCTAACTCAGCCTGCCGCTTTCCAGCGGTTGCACGACGAAGATTGTGATAGTGACTCATGAGGGAAATACTCCCCGAGCCTGTTTTATTCCCATGATACACCAGCAACACTCACACGCACACACACGCGCGCGCGCACACACACCCACACACCCAGTTATCAAACCACCTGTAACGAATACTCTCTAAACTAAAATGCTGACATTTATATTTTTGATATTTTTGTGTAATAATTCAATACGTGGATGTAGATTTAAATAATTCAGCTTAATGTGAAGTATAAAAAACACTGTGCCGGACACGTCTGATTGGTTTGGTTGAGGACAGAGGGGGGGAGGGGGCGACAATGTTAATATTACCAGGTAAATATATATCTCTATCTATATCTAGATATATCCTCTGACCTCACAATGGTGGTTTTGCTCCGACATGCAATAAAGACGAGTTTGGCCAGTTTGTGGTTGCGAATGATGCCAGGCCAGTGAGTTCAGGCCAAAAACTAATATAATACTAACTAAATATATATATATATATTTTTACTTGACACTCTGCTATGGTCTGCTCACAGTGTACCTGTCCTACAGGAGCGGTGATCAATTCCACCACAGCCTCTGACAGCGTGCTGATGTTACATTCAGGAAGAGCAGGTAAAACATTCTAATCAGGTAAATAATCTGCGTTGATAGTCCCGTGTGTTTTTCGACACCTCTCAGCAGGACATGTAATCTGAGTGCGTGTGTGTGTGTGTGTGTGTGTGTGTGTGTGAACGCACGCCTCAGCATCTTATGATGTTTGTGCTCGCCGATTTGTCCGTTTCCCCTCACTAAGCATGTGCTGCAGTGCGAGGGGGACGTCAATGGAAATTTCCACACCTGCCAGATTCCTCGCTGTTACACTGTGAATCTGCCAGTGCGGGGTGCGTGAAAGGTCCATCGTCAACACACACACACACACACACACACACACACACACACAATAGCTGCACTGTGGGCCCTGTAATGTGAGGCCTTCAATAGGAACACGTCGAACAATAGACGCATTGGAGCAGAAGAAGAAAAAATATATAACCACCGTGGCTAATTTCAGGCCACTCACTTTAGCGTGGCACATGTGGGACGCAGTGTGTCTCAATACTTTGATAAAAAAGCGTTTTTGGACTTTCACCAGACTGATTACACTGTTTGTGGGAGCAGCTAGCACATTAAAAGAAAAAAAAAAAAAGGCCGGAGCTATGTGCTGCACCTCTCCAAACATCTCCAGACTCCAACACTGTACTTTGGTCTTTTTTTTTTTTCTACTGGAACAAAAAGACCTTTTTATACTGCACATCTAATAAAGTGCAGCTGAAACTGTCTGCCAACGAAAGGTCGGCCGGTGCGCGAGTGTGTTTGAGCTCCAGGTTCATGACCGCGATTGCCGTGCTGTTCTACCGCAAACACGGCAGATAATAAAAAGAGTGAATATATATCTCCATTTGGAACTCAACCACCTCAGCAGCCAAAATCAAGCACAGGTCAAATATTTCTATCATTTAAGTTAAGATCGTCGCACACACCCTTCTCCGTTGTTTGTCTGTGTCCCGGGCCAGATTCAACCAGTCATGACAGTGATGCAACACGCCTCGTAGAATGCGTGATTCAGACACATGTGACATGTGGAGTGTGCCTGAAGGTCACGTAGTAACGAGACCGTGAAGTGTGTGATGTGAATCTGTGACCAAAACCGTCACAAAAGGCCTCATGTCCACATTGTGTGCATGTGTCTTGTTTTTTTTTCCTCCTGAAAAATATTTTTGTTTTGAACCCAGATCCTCTGTGCTACATCTGTTAAAAACGTTACCTATACAGTCTCCACAGTTACCCACTGTGTCTGGATAAATCATTACGTACGGTTGGTGGAGAGAGTTAGATGAGAAGGTGGGAACCAAGTCATGATGTCACGTTATAATAATAAATATGGAGCTACATGGGAGTTGATCAGCTTTAAACTGGAGAGAAAAAAAAAGGCATTTTTGAAGGATTTACATATAAAATCTGATTTGTTTTTATACGGCAACAAATATGCTATGCCGGCCTGAGGGAGCTTTTTAAGTAACAGATTAATATGAGAGTGGTGTTGTTATGCTGATCTAAATCTTGGCACAAAAGAAAAAAAAACGGTAATTATTTCTTAAAATGATGTAAATAATTGGAGAGTTTGACTCGAGTTATTGCAATGCCATATTTAAGTCTGTATATCTAATAAAGGGGCATTGAGGGTGTTTTTATGAATGTTTGCCAGCTTGTTTTAGGTCAGACAAACAAACTTTGTAGATATTTTTTTATGAAGCTGTAAAGTTTACAGGAGTCCGATGAGTTAGTTCTTTCTCATCCTGACCTGAATTCACAATTATCTCCATAAGGGTGCAGTTAGAGGCGTGATAAAACTGTCCTCTTGATGCTGATAAGGCTGTTACTGAGTGACTAACCAGGCCAGACAAGTGTGCCCATTAAACAATAGAGTCTTAATAACCTAATTTGTTTGGTCTTGTCATGAGGTCAAAGGTCAACGTAACTCCACAAACCACAGAAATATGTACTTGTCTTGTAAGGAGTCTGCCATTGACTGGATCCAGAATCTGGTTCTCAGTATACAAGTGAATTTTTTTTAAGGGCATTTTTTTTTTTTTTGAATAGTCACCAATTATTTTCGAGCCCTGCCGTTATAGTGAGGACATCCCGGAGTCGCGTCTCCTATTGGCCTCAGACGCGCCAACAGTCAGCTGCCTTGCTCTAAAAGGGGGCCGAGACAAACAAGCCTGTGTAATTATCAAAGATTTTTATCTCGAAAAAAAGCCGTGAACAACCAATCCGCCTTTTTCTAGGAAAAGGCACATGACACGAGACCAGCGACAAATCAAAGTGCCCATACGTGTGTTCGCACAGCGTCGTGCAAAGCGTAATGGCCGCCGTTATTGCCCCTTTGATGGGTTTATGAAATTCAATGGTTATACAGCAACAAACCACAAATGTGGAGATGATTGTATAACAGACAGGGAAAAAAAACAAAAAAAAGGTGACACAGTGAGTCACTCAACGTGCCAGCCGAGATTGGCTGCTGACCAGGAATCCGGCATAAGTGGGGAAAAAAATTCAGAGTATAAGGCGCAGATTGCCAGTTATAATTTATCACGCGTTAATCAAGTCACATAAAAAGCAATGTTTTCCCCCCCGCCACATTTTAGGCCCAGGCAGAGCACATTCCGCACATGAAGTGGGAGCAGTTATCAAAGCGGGGAAACCGGTCCGGAGGAAAATATGTGAGGTCAGGATGACAGGAACGCATCCCCCGCATCATTTAAACCTCAACCACGGATCACGTGATCTCTGTGGAGCAACCTGACAATTTGAATAGAATTACAGCCTAATAATAATTTATATATTTATAATATACATTAAAACTCCACCTACAACCTGTTGCTGTAAATGCAGAACTGCTGAACTCTGATTGAGTGATTCCCTCAAATTCACATACTGGTTCACGATAAATCGGAAAATGTACTGCCGATCAACTCCCTGCACTGTGTATACTGTGCGGTATTTTCAAATCAATCACTGTCACCTTGTTTTTGGGGGATGTGACATTGCGTTGCATACTTCAGTGTTGGGGCTGTTGGGTAATTAATAAGGTGGTGGACTTGATATCTGAACTGTCAAAGATTTATTTTTTATTAACCTCATTAGGAGGATAAAACAATATAAAAAAAAAGAAAAACGGTCTATAAAATCAGACATAATTCCACAAAGACAGTGTTGTCTTATATACATATATTACATCCTGGTGCTAAATGTTATTATTAAGAACTGTGCTGAGCTGACATGTCCTCGTCATAATGTTGCAAGTGATTTTTTTATTTTATTTTTTTAAACCACCTCAAAGTGAAAACTACAAACTTCATGGATGATTGTAAATATGGCTTCTCTGATAAGACTTAATGAGGGAGTAAAAAATATGTGATAAGGGCTTCAGTCTTTTTGATTTATTGTCATAAAGGCTTTGTTAACCCTGCATATAAATGTCGTGAATGATACTGCACTACAAATTATCTTTAAAAAAAGAAAAAGAAAATAAAAACGACAATCACAAGATAAATGGGGTTTGTTGTCGGGTGGAGCCACAGACCTGCAGGCTGTAATGATGATGAAGCACTGGTTTCAGGATGTCAGCGGCGACGCGTGGGCGGAGCTTCCTGGAGCCCGTGGACGACGTGACTGACGTGACGGTTGCTTGTTGTGAAAGGAAACGGACGCGCTGGTGATGTTTATCCTCTTATGTCCCAGAGCCGCACCTTCAGCACACCTCCTGCACTCCCCTCCAGGTCCCTGGGATCAAGACAGGACAGGTTTATTTATACGGCACAGTTTGAAAACATGGCGATTGAATGTGCTTAAACAATAATAAAAAATAATAATAAAAAAAAAACAGACATTAAAATTGCATTTAGACAGAAAAAATACAGAAAAATAATAGTAAATCCTTGTGAACATAACATCAGAATAACTTTAATTTGAATTCATTAAAAACATATATATATATTTTACAGCACTGACGGGGGTCATTGTGCAATATAAATGGGCCTTTTGATTCGATTCTACCATTACTTTGATATAAAATAAAAACTATGACAATGGCAGTGAGACCTCGCAGACAAATGGGAGGCTGCTAAAATGAGTGCTTTTGTTCCAACACTCACATGGTGTGGTCTGAGCCTGCATGTAAACAAGCTGCAGAGATTAGCCAGAAAAACAACACACACACGCACGCAGCGCACGCACACGCCCAGAGAGACAATCAGGCAAAACTGTGACCAATCACCACCACCGAGACGGCGTCACAATGTTTGAATGCATCCACGCACATGCTTGTGTTATTGAGCCCCGAGTACAATTTGTTTCATTCTTACATGAGCGGAGAGGCGAGGACAGAAAATCAGAGGCCCCGTGATAAACCATTGTATGGCGGCTCTTAGAAAATGTGTGCCGTTCGGGATTTTTTGGAGTTCCGGCGAAGACTCATTCAGAGACAAAAAAAAAAACACCCTGTCCTGTTTTGTTCATGACACAAAACAGGCAATAAATAAGAGAAGAAGAAAAAAAATAGACGATGAATTAAAAGGAAAGAAAGTGTTTCTTTCTTTCTTTTTTTTTGACCCTCATCCCTCAATGTGTCATTCATCCAGTCACATGCTGAGCCATTTTGTCCGGCTGCCAGAGTCTCTGAGAGTAATCTCTGTTGACCAGTGGCTGGAGAGAGGGAGGGAGGGAGGGAAACAAAGAAGAAGAAAAAAAGAGATGGGTGGCAGGAGGCCTGGGTCCTAATCTAGGTCGTCCAACAGTAATCCCACAGGGTGGAAGTATGTCGTGGGCGGGCACACACACACACACACACATCTCTGCCCTGAGTTCGCGTCCCAATACAGAACCTCCACAGTTTAATTTCTAGCCACTGGACTCACATGCTCAGATCTTTATCTGCCAGAAATTCCCGACCATGGTATGGGCTGGAAATAAAAATGAAACTCAATTGACATCTAAACTCAACTTTGGACGCCTACAGTCGTTTGCCTCATAACCCCAGGCGGCCGCCAGAATCCCACATCTGGGATCTCATCATTTTTCAGATAGTTCAGCAGACACACACAGCATTTCAAACGTATTTACTTCTAAAACACGTTTAGTAGAGTGTCCTTGGATAAGTTGAGTGAGTTAACCCCTGAATGTAAATTTCTTGCTAAATCTTCTGTACTTGCACATTTCCTACAGTCGTTCTCATTCTGTTCTCAACCACCTGAACTTTGTGCCGGCTGTGTTTGCATTGTGTCTCTATATATAAATACAACATGGCACTATACAAGCATGTGCCTTTTTTTTTCCATGATCTTTGACTCTTGACCTTCGTACTCTGGGTTTAAATCTCTACGGTCTATTTGGTACATCAATGCGACCGCACCGATGCAATCAAACTGATTTTTGAAGCTGCAAAAGTCATTATATCGTGCATCCGTGTCATTTATTTTATTTTTTTTAATAACGCAACATGTTACTCACCCTGACAAATTTCCGCTTCATTAGGCCTCCGGTCCGCAGGCGTTCAGGGTGAATCGTAGGAATGGGCTTCATTGGGTTAGAGTTCAGGCCAGACCACGCACCGCGTGCCTCGGGTGTCCTGGAAATAGAAAAGCAAATAGATTTCAATATTAGATATTTGCTCGTCTCAACCTCGCCACTGTGGTCAGTCAACTTGGCGTAATGTCCTTCGTTATTTAACTGTGTCATTTGAACTCAGGGTTCAAAAGGTCAACTATAACATCAGAGGTCCGTTTTAAGTGCGTCTTCACAGCTTTAAAACGACATGGCAACATATTCATGGGAGTTTAAACTTAAAATGACCAAGAAACTTTTAAAGATCAGTGTCAGAAACCAGGATGTAGAAAAAAAAACTGCTTTAATTGAGTTTGTTTTTTCAGTGTGCCGACTAGTTGAAATACTATTCCACCCTCTTGTGGTCATATTGTGCCGACATGAGTGCAGGAGGCAAATACAAAAAAAAAACATTCCAGTAACATCATGACACCCTGCTGGGTCACAGAGATTATTTTAAAAACAATTTCACGTTGTGTAAAACTTCAGGCCAGTTTAGCATCTTCTTCCAATCAACGCACAATGCCCGAGATAAACGTAACACGTATGGCACAAAGAGACGCACACCAGATAATTTATGGACCATATGTGTCCAGGAGGACAGGTCTGACTGAAATGTACAGTGTGTTCAACTCAAAAACAATTAAAAAAAAACATGAAAGTGCAATTTTTGACAAAAGGTAAATTTTTTTTTTTTAAGTCACAAGCGAAAACAGAGAGCATCATGGGTAAATGCAGGTAGAGAGTAAGTGATGTAGCTGCTGCTGAAATAAGGAGCTGCTCCTGTGTAGACGGGGAACGAGGCCTCTGTGTTCACGTGCATCCTCCTGAGGGAGTTGGCTGCGAGTCCGTGGTGCATGCTGGGACGTCCCGCCGAGGCCTGGAGGAGGACGGGCTCCTCGGAGTCCCAGCTGAGCCTCCTCCGAGGCTGCTGTGGCCCCCCTGCTCTGAGCGGGACGCTGCAGAGAGGCGACGCCCTGGAGGGGCCGTCCCTCTTCAGGAGGGACTCGATGGAGAAGGGGCTGCTGAACTTGGCCTCGCACCTGATCCGCACGGCACCGCAGGCCGCGGCCTGGGGAGAGCCGAGAGCCGAGCCGAGAGCCGAGCAGCGACCGGAGCCTCCGCTGGCCTCCTCTGTCTCCACCTTGGAGGCCAGCTCGGGGAAGAGCTGCAGGATTCCTTTGAAGTGACGACGCACCATCTTTGCCGTGATCTCACCGGAGTCCAGTTTCCAGTAGTTCCTCTTACTGTGAAATGAATCTGGAACCACTGGAATCTGAAAAAGAAAAAAAAGAAAACAGTGAAACCACATTTTGTTATTATTACGTTGATAACATACATCACATTCATTAATGAAGAATCATTTCATTGAAACGGTTTTGACAAAAACGTACCTTGACAAAACACGAGTGGGTGGACAAACACACTCGGATGTTGTTCTCGACAGATTTTCTGTCCTCACAGATGAGAGGTGCCAGCTTGTCCATCAACTAGAAGAAAAAAAAAACAGAGTAAAAGTTAAAACATGAAAATCTGTACTTTTAAAAGCAGAATCACTGAAAACGGTTATTTAATGTTTGCGATTTTTTTTTGTTGCATAAACACACTTCTTTTTCAAAAATGTTTATGACAAATGACACAATGAAAGGTGCTTCTGATCCGGACTTATTTTCTTACCTGGGTGAAGGTGAGCATCTTGCCTGGAGCTCCTTGGAGGACCACGGCGATCTTTGCCAGGTAGGTGATGCTCTTCCTGAACAAGCTGTGCTGCTGCAGCTGAGCTCCACACTTCTTGGTCCTGTTCTCCATCTGGTCGGTTGAAGAAGAGCGAGGTCTGGCGCGGAGGGAAGTGCAGTGCGGCTGTGGAGCTGCGGCCCCCGTTTATAAGTCCTGTTTGGACAATAGGAAGTTGAGAGGGTGTGTGCCGTGGGGTTAATGAGGAGGCGGAGCCAGTGATCAGAGCGACCGTCCACCTCCAAAAAGTTCATCAGCATATCTGGGACCAGTCTGACCTGCCTCTGATACCTACCTTTGATCTACATTTCAATTGTTAGCAGGGCAT
Organism: Colistium nudipinnis; assembly: GCA_016785305.1. Lineage (NCBI taxonomy): Eukaryota > Metazoa > Chordata > Actinopteri > Pleuronectiformes > Rhombosoleidae > Colistium > Colistium nudipinnis. The sequence continues at coordinate 21,425 of JAFBJU010000318.1, forward strand.
TGACTTTAAATTTAGATTCACAAATAAATAAATTAAATCAGACTGTTGATTAATATATAAATATATATATATATACAGTATATATTTTTTTTTCAAGGGAAGTTAGTCTGGTTTGGGTATAAGGGTCTCATCAACAGTAATTAACAACAGTAATGATTTCATTAAATCAAGCAGCTGATTCTTACCAACCTGCAGCCGTGTGTGGATCCAAGTTCGCTGAGTTAATCTGTGGAAAAAAGATTTACTACCTTAACTGTAGTAATTCTTCATTTGGTGTGTTTGTTTTTTTCTACTTCACAGAGTTTCACACAATACACAGCTGACATTCCTGAGAGCAATCCCATCACATTCTTTGCGTTTCCACTCATCACCGCTTTCAACTCCCACCCATTGTCTGCCCGGCCCACATAACGATGGAAGGCGATTTGCATCAGTGATCCTCATTCAGACGCATGAACACGTTACCTGTGCAGGACGCTCCTCCGTGCAAGAGCAGGCAGCTTTCGGATATTGCATCAGATGAAGGGACCCGACTCCATTTTGACCACGCACAACAACAGCTGACTTCACTTGACTCTGATTGAAGATGGGCTGTTCAGGTGCTCTGGGACCTGTTCCCAAAAAAAATTAATAAAATAAAGTACAACAGGTTAGATAAGGTAAACTCAATCTAGAAAAAGGTCATTCAAGGTTTTTCTGAGGATAGGTTTTCTATAACAGTTAATTAGGCTAATTTCATTTCTACAACACTGAATCACAACATACATCATCTCAAGGCCCTTCAAATGGTGAGAAATCTGACATTTCCCTAAAGTGACACTAATTTCATAAACACAAATCACAGATTGCCCAGCCACATCTTTAAAGAACGTATACGTTTTAAAAACAACATTATGGCATTGTTAAAAAGAAACATGTTGAAACACGTTAGATGGGGCGTGGCAGAAACGTGCCACGTCTCTGCTCATATAAAGCTCAGATGAGGTGAAAATCACTGGAATGTAACAGAAGTCTCCACTGGTCCAAAACATGGTTTGTGTTGTAAATGTATTCTAGTGATTGTCGCCTCCTTAACAGCCTTTGTCTGTCAGAGTGATCAGTGTGATACTGCACTCTGGTTTAAACTGCTAATTATTCATTATTATAATGATTATTTTTTTAAATCAGCTGTGTGCACATTATTAATTGGTGCACAATTTAAGCATTTATAATAATAAATGTATTTAATTTGATACAACATATATATCAATAAATAAAACAATTATATGAATTTATATATATATATATATACATAAGTTCATATTATCAAAACATTTTATGTTTAAAGGTCAGCAGAAATACTTATACTTAAACTATATACATTGTTTTTCAGTTTTAGTAGTTATAAAATAGATCGTAAAAAGTATGTGAATTAGTTCATTTTCCTTAAACTGAATTGGACAAAATGCAGCAAGCACATACCTAAAAAATATAATGATTTAAAAGCGGATGTGCCAGTCACTTGATTTCCATAATAGAAACATTCAAACGAGCTCCTGGAAACTGGACCCCAGTCAGGTCCCTGCAAAGATGGCGTGTCGTCACTCCAGAGGAATCCTGCAAGCTCTGCCCGGAGTTGGCCTCCAAAGTGGAAACGGAGGACATCACTAAAATCAGCGCTCAGCTCCTCCACTCTCGGGCGGGACTCAGGGGAGGCCGTCCTCCTCCAGGCTGCGGCAGAACGTGCCACCGCCTGCTCCGCAGGAGGCGGCACACACCACGGTGCAATCAGGAGGATGCATGTGAGCGCAGAGATCTGCACGGGAGCTGCTCCTTCAGCAGCAGTTACATCACCCTCTCTCCACCTGCACTCACCCACAATGCAAACATTGCATAATGAACATGATCATAGAATATTGAATATTTCCATGATGTGAAACACACAGCCTAATGTTTCGTGTCATTATGAAAGATTAAAATGTTGTTCCCATCATTCGGATATCATTTTAACATACTGGATTATGATCTAATAATGCATGAGAGGATAAAGTACTGCTTCAGCATATCATTTTCTTCAGAGACACTGCAGATGTTTCTTTTATTTATGGAAATGACCTTCATTAATGCTTTTCACTAAATTAAAGCTGCTGAAATTTCCATTAAAAACAGGGAAAATGGGGGGAGATCCAAACTTTGACTGGTCGTACAAGTACCAAGGTATTATTAAAAAAAAAATACTTTACATATCTCAAGTGGCCTAAATTCAGCTCCACTTTAAACTTTTGATAATATGTCACGTTTTAGAAAATAATAGATGCTTTTTTTTTACCATCAAAGATCCTAGTAGCTTCCTAAATGTAATGGTAAAGTTAAGGAGTTATATAAAAATATATATTTAACTATACTTATATTCTAAATAAACAATACCATAAGTACAGTACTTTTGGAAATATAAACTTACTAATAACTTTCCAACATGGCAGCTCCTCTAACTGAGCATGTGTTAAGACAGAATGATTTTTTTTTCAGCTGGTTTTCCGTCTGTGCGTCACTAAAAAGCATTTGCCGTTGGGTCACGCCTCTAAAGCTGAGGGTCTGACGAGGTGAAAATCACTGCAGTGATACCCACAGCTTTTCAAGTTAAAAAGCACTTTTTTTTTTGTTTGTTGTTGTAATGTTATTGTCTCATCACCCACATTCCAGTGGTTATCACCTCATTTTGACATGGACCTGCAGTGGCATTTACACATGAAGTGTTGTTTTTCATTATAATGAGTTAAAAAAAAAAAGAAAAGAAAAAAGAAACTTTGGGGTGACATTCGTAGCTCTTCCAAAATAAAATGATCATGTTAATTCCTAATGTGGAAGGGACTATCATAAAAATAACCTATTCACATTTTTCCCAAAAAAAGGCCTCAGAAAGCTGCTATGTTGGCTCTTAAAAGCGCTGGCTCTTAAAAAGCGCAAGAAACAGAGTGCATTGTGGGTGAATGCAAGTGGAGAATAAGTGATGTGGCTGCTGCTGCTGCTGCTGCTGCTGCTGCTGCAATAAGGAGCGGCTCCTCTTGCTGTGGAATGAATCTGGAACCTCTGGACTCTTGAACAATAAAACTGGGTTAAAGCACATTACAGACAGGAAATGTATTTTCCTATGATAAGATAAAATAAAATTGAATATTCAAAATGTTTTGATAAAAACTTACCCTGACAAAACACGTGTGGGTGGATGAACAGACTCGGATGTGGTTCCCAACAGATTTCCATCAACTATATATTAAGAAACAGTAAATAAAACAGTAAAAGTTAAAATATGACAATCTGTACTTTCAAAAACATAATGGATACTTGTTCACATGTCTTACCTGATAGAAGGTGAGCATCTTGACTGGAGTTTCCATGGCAACCTTTTCATGAGCTGCTGGAGACAGCCACATCTGCATATGTTCACATATTGTGTAACATAAACTAAATAATTCAATTTTGTTTTGTTTGCATGTGGCATTAGTCCAAATTCGTGCTCATTCTGTAGATTTCAGCTGAAATACAAACAAAGCTTACAAAAAAAAAAGCCAGATTATTCCTATCAAGCTACTGAACATGCAGATGAGCCACTTGACCGATTCTGTGATCGTGTACAGCTCATTAACCTGGAATACACACTTTTTCCTCTGGCTTAAAATACAACACAAAGCCAGCACACTCCGTCAAAAGTGTTAACAGCAAAAATAAATTATAGTGCTAAAATATGACATTAAATGGCTAGGGTGGAGCTCGTTTGATTTAATTTGAAGCTTTAAAAAAAATAAATATATACAATCTGAAATCCAATCGAGTAACAAAATTGAAATCATTTTGACGCGCGGATGAACAGACGACGCCGGACGGAGACTTGATGAAATAAAATGCCATTTTATTGTTCAGCCGTGTCATAACCTCGTCTCCAAAATAAGAACAGCAGGACTACAACTGTTTTTGTCAACCGAAGCTACCCTTGACAGCACATAAAACTGGGTTTTATTAGACCACCAATGATAGCGTTAAAGACTTTACTATCAGACATCCAATGATAGCATACAAAATAGTTGTTAACCTACCAGTGATACTGTATATAAAACACTTGTCTCTAGATTTATCCCCGACCCCACCCTCAATTTCGCCCGTATCCCTCTTTAGAACATTTGTGACACTGACATATTTGATGCTTAATCAAGCACATATTAAGAATGCATAATTCTCCATTTCTGAGATTATAAAAAAACTACACAATGTTACACTTTAAGTCAGAGTACAATTCAACTGATTATTAGTGTTCTACACATTCGGCCATAAACCAAAGGAACATTGTATAATATCACTATAACTTAACACTACATGTAATATACGTTTAAAAAAAAAAAAAAAAAAAAAAATTACAAATGATTATCATTGAAGAGAAAAATGAAGATGGCTAGTGTGAAGGCAAGCTGGGTCAGTACCATAACAGAGAATGAGTAATACAAAAAGAAATAAAAAAATAGAATAAGAAAAATAGAAACAAAAACTGATAAGAATACAGGCAAGGCTAAAACATGTGTTTCAAACTTTTAAGATCCACCTCATGTGCACTCATCCATATAGGTAACTTGCTCCAAGACCTCCATTGTGCGATTCCACATCGGATACTTAAACCTTTCTTTCACCCAATTCTGACTTGCTTTAACATTCCCGTGTTAACCATCTTTGTTTTGTTTTGTTTTTTTCTTTGTGTCAGGCACTTTCTTATTCCCCTCTTTACCTTCAACAACTCCACTGGCCAATCATAATGCTGCTTCAGACAATACAGGCCAATCACAATGCAGGTTCTATGAGAATACAACTGTAAAAAACAAAAATAAAATAAAAAAAATAATAATAAAAAAAAAAAAAAAAAAAAAAAAAGTAAAAAAAAACAGGAATCACTTTTGCTGCCATTTATAATCAACACTGCTTTTACTATGGAGCAGTCATTTTTTGGGGGGACTTTTGTGGAAGTGTGTCTTACCAATCCTACAGGTCAGTGTCAAACCAGGCCAGCTGGTTGCTGTCCATCAGGTCCTGGCTGTGGCCCAGGTCCGGCAGCGGGTCGGTGTGGTGGCCCAGGTCTGGTAGAGTGTCAGCGTGGTAGTCTGCTCCTTCCATCATGGGGTCCAACAGGGAATCCTGGCCGTAGGCGGCTGGGTAGGCCCGGTAGGCATCTGAAGAGTCATAACAAAACAACCTTGGTAAGTGGTACGTCATGCATGCGCTGTGGTGCACTGTGGGCCGTGAAAAACGGAGTCTCGTTCCCTGTATGCACGTCCTACATATATTGAATGACAATTAAGCTGACTCGGCTTGACGAGTGAAGAGAGAGTACAGATTTAATTAGAGATTCAATTAAAAGTTACTCACCATCCTGCCTGTAAGCCAGAGGGTCTCCCTGTGCTCCCATATCCAGCCCCAGGTCCCCAGTCTATAATGAGTAAAGAAAGAGATGATTATAGTGAGTCATTAATATGGAGTGAAGCTCACACAGATATCCTATTTGATAGATTACATACGTATAATACATGACGTTTGTAACCATTGATAAATAAAACGAGTGTGTGCGTACCTCATTCCAGGCCATTGGCTCGGTTCTGAACAAAGAGCTGGTCAGCTCCACTGACAAGCGCTTCTTGTAGTCCTGGGGCTTGTCCTCAGACATGCGGAACAGGACAGCTGCAGCATAGGTTGCTAAGGGAGAGAGTGGGGATAAAGGTAACTCGCACTGGCCATCCACAATGTGTGTGTGGTGTGAATTGGTGTGCGTTTACTCACCGACGCCCTCGTTGCGGGAGTGCAGCAGCTCGGTGAGCGGTGCGGTGGCTCCTTCGGCTTCAATGGCCTCTGCAGCTTCCTTATCTTGAGCCAGTTCACACAGCACACCGGCTGCCACACGCTGGATATTCTCCACTGGAGAATACAGTAACTGCAGACAGGAATGTGATGGAGACAAACAATATATAGAGTTGGTGATGTGGGTTATATTGGTTTTAGAGAGAAAAAAAAAAAAGAGCCAGGGAGTAGAGGAAATGTCCACGTAATATTATAAACCTCCCTAAACTAATTAAATGCTGCAAAGAGAACTAAATGCAGCTGCTAAGCTTTTTTCCTGTGGGCATAGTTTCCATTTCAGGGTTTACCTGGACAAAGAGTGGAATGGTGTTGAGCCCTCTGATGACAATTCTGTTGTGGACATCCCGGGCCAGGATGTGCAGAGCGCCTGTGCAGCCTTCAACTATCTCCTCCATACGTACACCCTCCTGTGTGTGTAAATAATTGACATTAATTACAAATAAACAAAATAAGGACTTTGTGAGACTGCTGGCTTTGTTACGCACCACAAACTGCTGCTGGTTGCCTCCCATGCTGGTGCGCCTCTGGGTGTCCTGGTGAGCCCTGACGAGCAGCTGGACCAGGCGGGGGATGGCTCCCTGCTCACGCAGAGCACTGTGGTTGGCCGGGCAAAGAGCTAGGTTGCGGATCAGACCAACTGTGGCCTGGATAGTGGGAAAAGAAAATAGGCATTTGTTTAGTTTACGCACAGTTGAGGAACGATTATGTTGCTCCTCTTCCGTCAAGGTGCAGGTGTGGAGAAATGGATACGGACCTTGATTAGTGGCCAGTGGGACGGTGGGTGCAGGAGTTTGACCACCACGGGGAGGCCGTAATGAAGACGCACGGCATTCTGGGCCATCTCAGCATCCTGGTGGCGAGAGGTCAGGTGACGCAGGGCGCACACCGCCGGCTCTGTGATGTCCTCCCTGTCGCCAGCACGAAGCACGGTTCGCACCAGAGCCTCAATGCCTCCGACCTGACGGGATGACAGGTTATTACATCTCAAATACAAACAAAAATAAAACCTTAAGTACATATAACAGATATTACTTGTGATACACACCTGGCAGACCATGAGTTTGTTACTGTAGTTGTTGCAGGTCAGGTTGGACAGGATGCCAGCGGCACAGGTCACTACATTGATGTCATCACTGCCCAGCAGCTGGACCAGGGTTCCCAGGAGACCCTCCATCCCCTCCTGGAGAGACAGCACAGGACAGGGTGAGAACAGAAACACAAATAGAAGGCAGGAGAATGCATGCATTCATAATCCTTTTTCCAAAATGTTAGACCCTAGGGACATTTAACATTTGTCACCACTCAAGAGTGCGATGTACCTGTTTGGTGGCAGCGTCTGAAAGATTCCTCAGTGTCCAGAGGCAGTTCTGCACCAGACGCTGGCTGGGGTCTGTCAGGTGGAGCCCCAAGGCCTGCATGCCACCTACACACACAAGTCAAACAAATTAAATCAGAGCATTTTCATCTCAGCAGCAAAACAAAACTACATAATGTATCTGGAATCTGTCATAATACCCCCTATGCGGAGTTGAAAAAAATATATACAGCAAAGGATTTTTTTTTTTTTTATGTCTGTAGCAGGAGTGTGTACGTACCAGCCTCTACTATGGCAGGCTTGTTGCTGGAGCAAACAGAGAGCACCTTGAGCACTCTGCTTGTGGTCCACAGCAGTTTCTCATACGTGAACGTCCTCATGATGTTGACCAGGGCTTGGGGACCACCGCTGGCCAGAATGATCAGCTAAAAACAAAAAGACCCAAGACAGAAGAATTGTGAGCAGACACGCGAGAAACATTTTGACCACCAGGTATGCCCGAGTGTGGACGTGTGCACAAACGCGCTGGTGTTTAGATACCTTGCTTTCCTGGTTGCCGTATGCCAGGATCTGCAGGCAGTCGGTAGTGATTGCCAGGAACTTGACGTTGGTGTTGGCCAACAGGGCCACCATCTTCTGCAGTCCTCCAGCCAGGCGCACTGCCATCTTGGCCCCTTCCTGGTGCAACAACAGGTTGTGGAGTGTGGTGATGGCATAGAACAGCACACTGTCCACGGGTGAGCTGGAAAAGTATTAAAATAAACACATACATAATATTACTGGCTACTGTTCAAACTGGGAACAAAAAACAGAAGATTCCCAAATGAGGGCATAATGATAAACACACCAAGACTCAGCATATGACCATCATCAATTAGACACACACATGATACATCCACTTGACAGATTGCAATGTTATGACAAAAACTCCCCCCTTACACACGTTAGAGATAATTGGCTCATTTAGTCACAATCAGCAGAGAAAAGTGCAGCCATGGCAAGACGCACATAAAAGAGAGAGGTGGCAATTAGTAAAAAAAAAAAAAAAAAAAAAAAGGGGGGGGGGAATTTGGGTCATTTTAACGACTTGCAGATTGTGCTTATTAGCTGCCTCTCCCATGCTGAACAACACAAATATAAATGTATATAAATATGTATATATTTGTTTTACAGATGAGGAAATGTTAGTCTGAGCCAAGTTAAACTTAAGCTAAAACTTAACAAATCACAAACTTAGACTGAGTTTCCTCAAGAAATGGCGTGCCGATGTGGCCTGCAGATCCCAACTATTGTTCACACATCTGCAAAGTCTGAGTTTGTAATTTCCTTTACTCCACATCTGCTTCCCCCACCCCCCCACATTCAAGGAACAAAAAGTACAAGTATAAAAAAAATAAAAGGTACAACAAAGGAATTCAACCACTAAAACTTTGATGGAAACTTAAAAGCAACTCAACAATGTAAACCATTATAGAGAACCCCCCGCCCCCCATACAGGTGTGCAAATAATCCATCCTGCCGTCTCTATTCAGGGATCAGGTAGCAGCTCATTCTAAGTGGAACACACGTGACATTCAACAAGTCCCAACTCGCCAAGTGGATAACAGCTTTGTCTTTCCATGGAGAACAAAGAATAAAATAAGAGGGAAGATGTTTCCACAGTTCCGAAACTGAGCGGTGTGGTGTTCTGGTCTTTTGGGGAGTAAGTTGGTTCATTAATTAAGTGGTTGGGTATTTGAGCATATTGCTGTTATTTACTACGGATTATCTAAGACTACTAAGTATCGCTGTTAAGTTAATGTCAGCATCACACATAAAGTTAATTTTGGACCATTGGCCTATAAACTACGGTGATTAACACGGCACCGTATTCTACTGAGCACGTCAGTGCCTAAAGCAAAAAAAAATATCCAGGAATATAGAACTGAATTCAAAGTCTGTTAAATGGTTTTAGGGTCTTTACTGACTCAGGCCGGTACTGTATACCACACAAAATTGAACTGCAAGGAAATCCAATAAACCATTACAAGAAATCCCCATCAAACAAATCACTGCAACACAAATACAGGTTTAAGTAATGTTCTTGATTTTCCTGTGTGGCCATTTGACATGAAATAATAAGTTCATCAAATAACACAGAGGCGAATTGGTGGCTTACCCCAGCATCTTGACCAAGGCAGGGATGCCTCCGGACTTGAAGATTGCAAGGAGCCCCTCGCGGTGGTGGGACAGGTTGTGCAAGGTGCCAGCGGAGCAACGAGCCGTCTCCACATCACCGGTGTTCTGCATGGCACGGACCACCGCAGAAACCATCTGCGGTGAACGCATCAGGGCGTGCCGCGAGGCCTCCTTCTTCGACAGTTGGTGGACCATTACGGCGGCCTTATTCACGACAACCTAGAACAGACGTGTCTGTTAGGGATGCGTGATCAGGAAGGGAATAAGGGAACTCAATTTGCTACTAGCTTACATAAAAGATAAAATATCTTGGTAGGTGACATCTTGAATTCTCGTTTGCACACATACCTGGTCCTCGTCGTTGAGCAGTTTGGTGAGCTCGGGGATGGCCCGGGTGGCCAGCTCGGCATCATCTTGATAGTTAATGAGGTTGACCACAGCATGCTTCAGCATCTGAGAGGGCTCTGCCAGCCGCTGCACTGCTGTGGGGTGGGCAGCGTCCAGCTGGGTGGGTGGGATCTGGATGCCCTCCTCCAAAGTCTCAGGGAACATGGCGGCACGCACACGCTGGGCCCGAGTCATAGCATAGCCCTCCATGTCTGAAAAATGAAATACCACAACACCAAAGTATTATAACAGAAAAAGTAAGTCCTGCTTGCTATGATTCTGCAAATGCCGTGACAAACCTGTAGGCTCAGGAGTGAAGGGCTGGTTGAACTCCCAATCGTACAGAGATGGATCATCTTCCTCAGCATCGGGGTTCCCCTTGCCACTTAGAGATGGTGCGGTGGTGGTGACACCAGACTGGATTCCTGAATCCAGGTAGGACTGCTGCTGCCACTGGCTCACAGCGACCTTACTGTCGCCAATCGCCATGTCCAACTCCATCAAATCAGCTGCATAAGAAAAGTAAATAATTGAATTATTTGGATTAAGTTTATCATTTAAAGCCAAAAATATATTTTTTTTTCAAAAAGTTTAAAAATAATATTTGGTGAAATGTCACGAGATGTGAAATCTTACGTTACTGATGATGTGAGATTAAGGAATTAATTGAATAAATTAGAGCAAGAGATCAGTGTGTGATTAAAAAATATAAATCACATTTGAACAAAATAAGTAAAGGAAAAGTTGACGGACTCCAATACTGTAAAGCAGTGATCCTAACGTTTTTAGTGTGAAATAATACTTGGCTTTTTATTATCCTGAAGAATAAACGCAAGTGTACCAGACAATGAAAGAAAGTAGCTTAGGATACAGTGACATGTGCTCACCTAGCTCCCATTTTCCCCCAATTTCCCCAAAGTGCCTGAAGGCTTCACTCATTTTATTGTTATACTGAGAAATTCTTGAGTGTTGACATAATAAAAAAAACGTAACAAGCATGTTCGGCGTGACCTAAAACTCACTAGTATTGAAATAAGTAGTATCTGATAAAAGTTGTTCATACTTACACTGTGTAGCCATTGTTCTTGTCTGCCTTCAGCCCGCAAAGCAGATATGTCTGTGGAGTGAAATAAAAACGCACACACGGGGAAAATGAGACCACTCCAACTGAACGATGCCTATTAACTTTTGTCAAAGCTAAAAACCGAATCCCCAGATTTAAACCGTCCTCCTGCTGCCTGGCTGGCGAGATTAAAGCCGCGGTGGTGTGAGCTACCTGGGGCTCACAAACGCAGCTCAGAGGGGAAATGCCGAGTCTCCACCTCCAGCCCAGGGAGCGAAGCGGTGGGTATTTCCAGGCCAGCACGAACACAATTCACCATTCAGCAGCAAAGAACATCAAAGGCATATTTCTCCCCCTCCCCCAAACCACGGCCAAGTTCCGACCTCGCAGCTTGGGTTTCCAATGAGACAAACTCTCCCCTCCGCCCCGCAATCACAGCCGCGGCTCCTCCTCTCTCCCGGGTGGCTCCGGTAAGGACCCAGAGGAGCCCCCGAGCCCCCCTTCCTCCGCTACCCGCCCAGCTCCCCATCAACCGCCCAAGCAAAGGTTTATTCACATATCGATTAAATATCGGAGCGCTAGCATGTGTTAGCAAACCACTGAGAGCTAACAGGTTGGCTAGCTTACCTTGAAAAACTAGCATAACGTGCGAAGCTACCCCCCTCCCTCCCTCTGCTAGTTAGCTAGCTAGCTAACATAAACAAACACTGCTCAGAGCGTCACTCACCGAGTCCAAATACTCGACACGCATTACAAAACACAAAAAACATTAGAACAAACCACTGTTAGATATCACACTATCGTTGGAATCGTGGCTTTAAATGGAATCATACAGATGTTTTTCAAATCCTGCTTTGATTAGCCTAGCTAGCCAGGACGTATGAAAAGTAGTTCCGAGCGAGACCCGCTGTGCTGCCAGCCAGAAAACCCCAGCGGAGCCCCCTCCCTCCATAAAACTGCCTTTTTTCTTTGGTAAAAACGCAGAGAGTGGAGTCGGTGGGGAAAATGTATTCTTACCCAGAGTCGAGCGGCACCTCCGTGGCTCCTGTCAGGGAGTTTGTCTCTTTTCTTTGGCCTGAAAAACGAGGGGAAAAAAACCCGCTGCTGCTGCTGCTGCTGCTGCTGCTGCCACCCGTGAGAGTCCGAACCACACCCGCTGCTGCTCCGCCGGAGATGCTGCTTCCGCCCGTGCGCTCAAACATCAAGATGGCGAGGGGCGAAAACACAGTATTCTGCCGCACTGGGGAAAAATAGGGCGCCGTTTTACACACAAAGTTTTAGCATCTAAACTGATATTTCACACTCATTATTAGATATGTGTGCATGTTTATCTAACGTCTAGTGGATCGATCAAGTTTATATGGATGTTGGTGAAGGATTCGTGCTCTGGCAGGGGGCAGGGCGAGGTGCATTCATTAGTGAGGAATGTGATGTTTCATTGACATGCAGTGAGCACGGGAACACAAACAGAGCTGTATGATTATTTTATTTATCATTATTAATTAAGTATTCTTTTTTTGGCAAACATGAAGGGTTGATTCTCTGCCACCTACGCATACAGGCTGGCACAGAGTTCGATTTGTTTTAAAATGATCAGCTGCAGTGATTAAGGAAAAGGGGAAACGTCTACAGAGTAATCAAATGAGAGTTTTAACTGTTGTGATTTAGTTGCAGATGCCAGTATAAACAAGATGTGAACGTGTCTGATATTCACTTACACCATATCTGTCATTCTTCAGCTTCTTGAAAATACACACACAGCAACTGCAATGATTCCAGATGGGAAAGCACAATTTGACATCAGTATGGCTGAATGAAAAAAACAATTTATTGATAACAATTTAACTAAGAATTAAAAAAAAAGCCTCACACACAGTAGAGTGCCTGTTCATGTGCCTGACTCATGGCATAGAGCAGAAAAGGTCAGAGTCCAAAGGGTAATTGGGAAACATATTGTGACTGCGGGAAATGAATGAATGGGTCATAAAACATTTTTCATCCATATCATATCTCAAATAGTGACAACAATGTGTAGTAGGTAAATAAATTATATTCAGACACATTTACTAGGGTATAAATCTTCTGACTGAGAATGGTAATAAAATAAACCACATGCCTCCAGGGCAAGTAAGCGTGTGACAATATTTATTTTTCATCCAATGCTTGAATTATATTCTTATAAAGTGATGTCATTTATTCCAGTGACTGCTTTTTTCAGTTATTGGGACTAACATCAAAGCTTCAGAATAAAACAAAGTTTGAGGCTCATACACCATGTCCCACTGCTGCATATTTCATTTACAAGACTGATGACAGAAACAGCATGGTAATTGAAAACACAACGTGAAGGACAATTATCCTGATCCTAATAAATAAGCACCCTTTCTCATATTTGATGCAATTTACTGTTTGCAAAAAATGTATTAACATTCATCATATATTTTGATGTGACAAGGTATATTGATCCTTATGCTTAAATGTAATTTAATACATCCCCCCAAAAATGAAAGTAGCAGGCCTCCCCAGTTGAGAGGTGACCATATCCTCATTCAACCCTTATGGGACAAACGTGAACTGGGTGACTGAGAATCTTAAGAAAAAGAAAATCATTTTTTTTTTGTTTTATGGTGTTCCTTCATAAGCTTTTTGTTCTGCCTGAGGCAGAGCACTGCAATCACAACTCATTTTCTACCAGCACCACTTGCTTTCTTCAGATGTCCATCATCTGCTGTTTGCAGTATGCCAACATCAGTCACTCACACAAAATACATTTAAATCCTAAGAAAGCACCTCAGTGAGTGGAGCTCAGCCTCAAGTCACTTGGTCTAAGGATCCTCAGGAGCAAAAGAAAGGCTGTTTATTAAGCGCAAACAGACGAGGAATGACAAGTGCAATCAGGTGGATGAATCCGAATAAATACACCTTTTATTTGACTGGTTAACAGATCCGATTATACAAACGCCAACACAGAGCTCTGAAATAACAGGACCAATCAGCGAGACAATGACTGTACATTCTTGATGCGACCCCCCCCGACCCACGTTCTGACCCCTTTGCCCACCCCACTACTATGGAAGTGAATCACTAGTGTTTCTTACTGTACAAATAAAGCTCAGCTACCCACCCACCCCCCATCACTCTCCCTCATCAGTGTCTTTTCATCTACAGGTTTGAGCAGTATTTACCACTAAAGGGGAAGTTTGGCCAGTCGTAGAACTGGGGTGTCATGATGAACCTTTGGTGCCTTCTACACGGGACTAGTGTGAGAGTGTGAAGTTTGTAGTATATGTATATATATTTTTTTTTAAATCAGGTTTGATTTGTGTCATTCAGCAGACAGAGCTGCTGTAAGAATAGCAAATGCACTGTTTTAAGAGGTTGTGTGAAAAAGCATAGTAGTAGTTTTTTTTTTTGCCTCTTGGTCGAAATGCAAACAGCTAAAAATCTGTCAACACACAGGCCTAGGAGGAAGTAACTTAACTTAATTTTATTTATCAGCCTTATTCTCCTGCACACACACACACACAACCACACACACACACACATACACGCAAATACTGGTAGGTTTGTCCCTTCATCTAAAAAAAAACAAAAAAAAAGACTGTTTGCAATTTTGTTTCAGGCATATTTTTTTGTTTGTTCTTAATTTCTTCCTCTGGCCACGCATGACTGTCCCACATACATTAAACACACAATCATCTATAGTACCTAAGTGCAGTTTCGTCAACATGCCCTCGTCAGCGGTTCCTCCGGTAAAAACACCAACTGTACCATCGCAATAAATGGATGGATAAAACACACTCGTCCTCTCAATCAGTCTATTTCAGCCCAACCTCTCACTTCTGTGCATCCCAACCTTCACAACCTTCCATTTGTTCCCCTGGCACCCATTCACTCTCGTGTAACAGACAGTCATAACGGCGACAGACACTCGCCCTCAGTGTAACAGCAAAGGAAGAGAAGAGACAGGGAAAGGGTGGATGAGCAGGGGAGGGGGTGTAAGGGAAGAAGGGTGAGTTCTTCATCTTGAGGTGAAAGAGGAGGGACGTGTCCCCCATCCCTCCGAATCCCCCTACTTCCCTTATTCCTCTCCTTAGTGATGGAGAAGATGCTGAGGCTGGAGGGAGGAGGGACATGGGAGGTGGAAGGTGACTGAGGTGGCGTGGGGGAGAGAGCGAGAGAGAGAGAGGAGAGCAGGGTGAAAAGCGTTGGTCTTCATGTGTCCTGGCCGTCGGTGGCAGGGGTCTCGTTGGCATTGGACAAATCGGAGTCAGCCTCCCGACTGGATATGCGGTCCAGTTCCGCCTGTACATCACTCAGACCCAGCTTGGAACCTGCGTGTAGAGCAGGTAGATACACACAGAAACATTTTACATGAGGCCCTCGTCATTGAGAAAAGCAAAAAAACATTTATCCAGTGTGACAATGAGTGATCGAGGCTTAACGCAATAAGCACAATTACTCATGGTTAAAATAAGAGCTGGGTAAAAACTGTTCAATAATCACTGTGGCATTATTCTAATAATATGGACATATCTAAAGATAAAAACAGTATTCATTTTAAAATATCCACCTTCAGAAAAAAAACGTGCAAAAAACATGCACTGGGGTATATACAGTTTGTATAGCCTGTAAGTAAAAAGTAAAAGTAAAAAATTGCCCAGTCTTATTAACCACATGCAACGCTTGCGACAGATGTTAGTTAAAACAAATGCAATGCAGCATGCCCAAAAAACACAAATAAATAAAAGTGGAGCAAAATGGAGACAGGTTGTTAAAAGGGGAATGACTTGGGATGAAACTGACATTGTGGCTACGACCAAACATATTTTATTCCCACCATAGTGGATAAGAAACAAAAGATAAAAACTGCAGCTGATGCGTACGACGCAAATCCAGTCAACTTGACAGTATAAATTTGTCCAAGCTTTTCTATTTTACCAATAATGAAAAAAACAACTAAACTAATGTTATTGGAAAACCAATGGCCAGCTTGGTTGAAAACAAAAATTAAGGTACGCCTCAGAAATGTAACGGGGATCATCTCCTGGACCTCTACTTCAGTTCTCATGTTAAGATTTTCGGGCTTCAAAAAAATAAACTAACATCTTCAATAGTCCTGTAATCCCAGTATTTTCCCTCCCTGGGTGCAGGGGTGGTGGGGTGGGGGTGGGGTTGTGGAAATAAATGGATGCTTCTGAAAATGAACAATGACATACACAAGCAAAAAAAAAGAAAAAAAAAAAAGGAGTATCTCACTCACACACAAAAACGAATGAGGAGTATCTCACTCACACACACACCTTAACGTGGCCAGCATCCTCTGACTAGTGCACATACATACAGACATGACGGATGAGGTTAATAGTGAAAATCCACAGCACAGACTATGAGTGTAGTTAGGAGAGACGCTACAAACAGGTGAAGAAACAATGACGTGGTGAATGAATCTTTATTCATGTGTTCATGTCTTTTAAGAAGGACAGAGGAGGCAAAAAAAAAAAAGACCAGCAGATGGAAGATGGAAAACCAAAAAAAAAAAGTTGGGGGATGCGAGAAATTATTTTGTCTATGCTAGAGAAGATGATTTAGACATCATCTTATATTTGTGTGTGAGTGTGTAGTTGTGCGTTTTCTTACCTGACTTGCGTACGGTTCCCGGAGTGTTGTTACCACCACCGCCTGGCGTCCCGGGACCCCCTGTCCCAGCCTTCTTTGTCAGTAGACTGTTGAAGAAGTTGGCCAACACACCCTCACTGGTCTGACCTGCAGGCAACGAGGAGCACAGTTAACACACACACACACACACACACACACACATAGTGTTTTCCGTGCAGTGATAAAAAGCATGACGCACCCGACTGTGGCATTGTGTTTGCTACGTTGGCCGCAGCGGAGCGGTTACTGGTCCTGGGTGATCCGGTGGGAGCTCTGCTCGTGGTGTCCTGTATAAACAGCAGTTTATTATTTGCCACATACAGCCGGTGGAGGGAAGGTTTATTTTATCTCATGAGCCAAAACTGGGAGAACAGGAGCACTCACCACGGGTCGCCCCGCCGTCACGGCAGGCTGTTTGGCAAGCAGCGACTGCAAATGAGACCACAATATGCACACTCACTCCAATTACAAGTTAATTAGCATTTCAACAACTCTCTCAAGTCAGATTTAATTGGGAGTTCCCACAAGCAGCAAAACCAACTGGTATCAATACAGGTGAAATGTTTTTTTTCTGACCTGCAGTTTCACCAAGAACACTTGGTCATCTTCCGCTTGAATTTCCTTTTCATGTACAATCTGGTGAGAGGAGATTTTTTTTTTTATTAAATAGAAATAATAAAATAAATTATTTTTTTTCCCCCCACCCACAGCTTTTATTTATTTCGCTCTACCGCAGATAATAAAATAGATTTCATGGAACTATCGCTAACTATGGGTTAAGATAAGTGCAATGGCTGTGAACTAAAAATAAATAAATATAGTATTTTTTTCGTAAAAAAAATTAAAAAAATAAAGTTTGTTTCTTGTTAAATGGAAGTCTGTACCTTTCTGACTGGTGGTTTGACTATTACGTCCTCGAAGCTGTCGTCTGTTTTTACCGTCTGGAAGTTCTCGTGAAGTATGGCAATCTTTTTCTCATTGTCCCAACCTGATGGACTGGTAGAGGAAAGAGAGAGAGAGAGAGAAGGTGTAAAAACAAATAAAATGGGATGCTGCAGCTGAATGACACACACAAACACACGAACACACGAACACACACACACACACACACACACACACACACACACACACACACACACACACACACACACACACACACACACACAC
This sequence comes from Colistium nudipinnis, assembly GCA_016785305.1. NCBI lineage: Eukaryota > Metazoa > Chordata > Actinopteri > Pleuronectiformes > Rhombosoleidae > Colistium > Colistium nudipinnis. The sequence continues at coordinate 39,067 of JAFBJU010000318.1, forward strand.
ACACACACACACCACACACACACACACACACACACACACACACACACACACACACACACACACACACACACACACACACACACACACACACACTCACATGAAGACGGCGTCTCTCTCCACCACCTGTGCAGGGCAGTGGAATGGAAAGCCGTAGAGTCTGTGGACCAAATACTTGTAGAGGATGTCCAGGTTCTTCATCTCCTTCACGGACGTGTACACCAGAGACGCACCGTCTGACACCGCTGTCAAGGGCATTTTCAACATTGCAACTTCCAATTATAGGATTAAAAAATAAATAAAAATAAAAAATCAATCCAACTCCACAGTGACGAAAAAAAAATCTTTGGCACGTCAGAAAAACAGATTCTCACCCAGACTAACTGCTACCATTACACAGAAGGACTACCGCCGTGGGACAATCTTGGCTCGTTTTTGACTTTGGAGCTGAAAACAAGACACCAAATTAAAAGTTATTTTCTAAAAGCAACTTTTCTGCAAACAATTAGGGGACCACAAGGATACACTGCAGACAGAAACGCCTGATGTAGGACTGGATGAAGTCCAGGTGTTCGTCTCTGTAGTCGTGCTCCTTCTCCAACGTGCTGATGGCGTCGCACTGAGGACGGATACGTAGGTTTGCACCAACGCTGTATACTCTAAAGCAATGTTTAAACCCCAGCAGTGTGTGTGTGTGTGTGTGTGTGTGTGTGTGTGTGTGTGTGTGTGTGTGTGTGTGTGTGTGTGTGTGTGTGTGTACCTTGGTGCAAACCACCACCACTGGTATGCCCAGGTTGTGTGTGAGTGTGTTCTCTCCTAACGGCAGCAGCACACTCTCCTCCTCTTCACTCCTCCTCTGCGGGGTGCCATCCTCTCCGCTGCCTGGCTCTGTGTACTCCTGGAACTGTTTTACAACTACACACAAACACACACACACACACACACACACACACACACACAAACACACAGCATTAATAAACACAAACAATGATCGGGAATATTTTTGCCTGTCAGTGTTGGTTACAATTTGAAACCTGAAGAGTTAGTATTCGAATAATTGCACCTCCTAAGACATAAACAAAAAATCTTCATAGGTATAAGGACTCTTTAACTAAGAGAACAAACAAAAAACCAGCCCACTGTGTTATTCTGTTTTGTGTGTCTGATGCTGTCAGTGCGACTCACGTCTGTGCTCCAGCTCCCGCAGCGTTTCCGGGGCGACCCTCAGTTTGTCGATGTGTTCCCTAGCGACGGCGGCCCACTTCTGGAGCGAGTCCAGGGCATTCCACGGCCGCGACATGTCCACCGTGATCAGCAGCAACGTGTTGCCAATGGAGTCCACCGGCACGGCCACTCCCTGCAGACCTTTGTGGTAAAGGTCTCCATCCAATACCCAGGCATTACACCTGGTCTGGTCTACGCAAACAGAAAAGAGATAAATAATGTAAATACACATTTCTGTGCCCCCCTCAGTCTCTGTTGACTCTGTGGTAATAGAAGAAAAAGGAGTATAGATGGAGGTGGTAATTCGATTTTCGAACTGCAAACAGTCACGTGTTACCGTCGATGTCGTCGTCATGGACACTGAAGTATAGGTATTCCAGCCCACGCCCTTTCATGTACTCCTCCACCCCCTGTAGTTTTGCAACCAAGGTGGTCTTCCCTGATCCCACCTCACCTAAACACAAAGGCAAAGAAAATCGGTAAATAACAAACGATACGTATAGTCAACAAAAAAATATATATTTTCTATAATAAAAATAGTACTACTGCAAATAAATACTATAAAATATAAATGATACAAAATAAAGACTGCACAAATAAAGTTCTGATCTGTGCATGACTAGTTTCATTAAATGTCAGACAATAAAACTTGGCATTACACAATTATTATTACATTATTCCCCAATGAATTGTTTAACTGAACCAACCATGTATGATTTTGAGAAGAAGCAACAACAGCCCTGACCTGTGTGACGCATCTCCTGTGGTTGTGAATGAGGCTCAAGCGGGCACACACAAGATGTGCGTGTGCACGTGCGCGTGTGTGCACGAGGAAGCATGAGCGTGATGTTAAGTGTGCAGCATAACAACACACAATTGTCTTCATACACGGGTGAACAACTGGCTGATTAGCTGGAATGGGTCGCCGGAGGCGGATTATCCCATGTGTGTGCGTGTACATTTGTGTGGCTGAGTGTGTGCGTGTTGCTCTGTGTGCACGTGTGTGAGTGAGTGTGTGTGTGTGTGTGTGTGTGCGTGTGTGTGTGTGTGTGTGTGAGAGAGAGAGACAGGGTGTCTGCTCCAATGGCCGCGTGTCAGATCGACGGTTGTGTCTTCAGCATTACCTCCAGATGTGTATAAGAGACAGGCAATGTTTAAACCCCAGCAGTGTGTGTGTGTGTGTGTGTGTGTGTGTGTGTGTGTGTGTGTGTGTGTGTGTGTATGTGTGTGTGAGACAGGGTGTCTGCTCCAATGGCCGCGTGTCAGATCGACGGTTGTGTCTTCAGCATTACCTCCACCCCGCCGCTCTTTGGGATGCTAGGATGACTTGCAGTGTGTCAACGTGGCCCATAACACAACCGTAATGTTGGCGGCTGTGTGTCTGCGTGTGTTTGTGTGCCAAGACAATAAAAACACCTGCTAGCCTAAACCCACAAAGCTAGCAGGTTGAAACAACAATAGCACCGCGCGTGCAGGCTAGCTCCTCCACCAACACGCTCCGTGCCCGCTGGCTAACGGGGGGATACATCCACAGATACCCACCCATGACCAGGACATTTTTCCCGGCCGGTAACTTGGACCTTGAATGGGTTGACACTTCACTCAGGATGGTGGACCTGCAGACAGAGCAGCAGCGTTACAAACACGCTCACACGGCGACAAACGGACACACAAACACGGCTGACAGCGCGAGGCTAACGCGATGCTAGCCGCTGCCATGTCACCGGAGGCGGTCTGGTGCTGATGCTATAGCTAGCCAGCCCTCCACCACCACCACCTCCCGTTAGCCTAGGCTAGCTGTCAAACCATCCCCATCCCGGGGACAATGCACCCTCCTCGGGCAACACCCGCACCTCCACACCCCGCCACAAACACCCGTGACCTACCATAAATCCTGGCCGTCCTCCTCCTCCGGGTTGCAGCTCTCCGCCGAGCCCTTGGCTCCGGCCGAGGCGGAGGATAATAACGCGCTCCTCCCTGACGTCGCCATCTTCGCAGGGCTTGGAAACGGAGCGCCCGGATGTAGCAGCCGTGCGCTCGCCCAGCCTGGTGCACCGCACGCCGGGGCCGGGGCGTGGTCCGTCCCGCAACAATGCTGCGCCAGCCGTGAGGTGATCTCATCCGCAAAATAAGAGTCTCTAAGTCCTGTCCATGTCAGTCATAAACATTGGATAATTAGTTAACATATAGAAACAAATCAATACATATTTTATGAACAATGATCTAATGTTATGTCATTGTATAGACATATATATATATACACGTTTATTATAACCTATTTGTCCAGGCTTACCCTACCCTGTTTATCAGAATAAATGATCAGGATAAATGAGCTTTTAACAACCTGACATTTAAATCCGTTTACAGTACTAAATATCCTCTTTAATACGCTGCCTCCTAAATCTGTGCTTTTATTTGTAAAAATGGCACGGATCCATAAGCCTAGAAGGGATAAAGCTGTAAAACCATGTAGGAATTGGATGCCAGTCAACTAGTATATGGGCTTCACTAAATCTAGATTTCTTTGAACAGATATAGAATGATATCACTGTTACAAGAGATAAAAGATTAGACCTAATAAAACCATATTCATAATTCCAGATACAGTTTGACATAATGCTCTATTTAGTTTAAATTGGTTATAAAGGAAAATAATGAACGTTCAGAAAATACAAAAAAAAAGATTTATATAGGCAATAAGGAAGATAAGAAGACAGAATATTTGTGTAAAGTGTGTAAAACCACTATAAACTCATGTGGCATATATAAAATGCAGTGATGTTGTTTCAGTGTACTTCAGTAAATCGGTTTATATTAATCCAGGGAGCAGTGGGGACTTGGGATGAGAAGGCTCAGGTGTGCGGTCGCGGATGGTTATAGACCGACTCACTGAGGCGCATCGCCGGCAATCACAGCCGAGAAGCGGACTGTCGTCTCTCAGAGAGCCGCTGTAGACCACGAGATGGTGCTGGCACTCCGCGGTCCCGGGTCCCCGGGCTTAGCTGCGGCCCCCCGAAGGAGCCCGTGGATTCACAACTCCAGTGAAGTGGTGCACCGTCCTCCTCCTTCCTCTCCTCCTCTTCCTCCTCCTCCTCTACCTCCTCCCATCTCTCACCCAGAGTCAACCCAGGAGCACGGAGAGCATCCTCACTGTGGGAACTAGAATCCAGCTGGCTGTCAGAGAGAAAGCGGCCCGGTTCCGCAGTGAGAAGGAAGAAGAAGAAGAAGAAGAGGAGGGGAAAAAAAGAAAGACAAAGAGGATAGAGAGAGAGGAGAGAAAGATGGGTACGGAGGCGGTCCAGTGAAACGGTGGTGAAGTTATCTCGGATCTTTTCTCCAGGTCTCTAAAGGTGAGTTTCATCCCGGTGCATGTTTTTCTTTTTCTTTTTTTTTTACCTATCTGCATGACAGGTGTGTTTCTTATTCTATATAGTCCTCTTCTTTTTAATGTTAAGAATGTTTTTTTTTAACATGATGTCATATTTATTATCAACCAGCATGTGTGTTGTTTAACTATACAGGAAGAGGAAAACAAACCACCATCATATTTTACATGTTTTAAATGTTTTTTTTATTTCCATGCAAAACATTTATAATCCTACAATAATCCACATGCACTTGAGAGATTCTTCGTTTGAGATTATGCCTTTTGCAAAAAAAAAACAACCCATGCTTTCAATTTATTCTGGTGGAGAGCTGTAAGATAAAGATAAGTGGCATGAGAAGAGGAGGTGTGTGCGCTTCATTCTCTCACTCCGGCTCCCTCACCTGTCTGTGTCCAGTTTCTCTCTTTCACTCCGTCTCTTTTAATCCCCGTCTCTCCGCCTCTGTTCCCCTCCTCACTACTTCTCTCCTTCTCCGACAGCTCTGATAACACTGAGAGTTCATAACACCAATACCGCTTCACTTCTGACACTCTTCACCTCTCTGTCTTATCTCGGAGACCAGCCACCACTCAGCTTGTCACCTGTCCTACTAAATATTCCATATAGCAGTGTATAGTATATGAAACGCGTGCAAAGTATGCACAGTATCCGATTTCTCCTCGTCGTTTAATACTTGTTTAATAATAATAATAATTATTATTATATAATCAATTACACAGTATGTGTGTGTGTACAGGGTCATGGTTTCTTCCTTTGGTTGAATCATTAATGTCACATCTGTCATAGTCTACACAGGTGCACATGTCAAGGTGAAATGACGCACACACATAAACGTTGACACACACAGATACACACACACACAACACACGCACAGTCGAGTCAAGGATCATGGCAATCGAGCCCTGTGCTGGGATTGATTGTCACAGTGTGGCGAATGCACGCTGACAGTGAGGAGCCTTGAAATGATTTCAAGAAGTCGTACGCTGGCCAGCAATCAATCTGGGCTATTTTGGCTTTTGTTTTGGCATTATTTTATATTTACTCAACCATTTTATTGAGCATTTTGCCTTCAGCCAGCCAACCTGTAATTTGCTCTCGCTTGTTTTTGAAGGGTTGCTCAACTATAGTAAAACCAAATCGTTTCTTGTCAAAGGCACAGTTATTCGAAAAGACTGGATTTGAACCAAAAATCTTGGCACAACACCGAATTATCATGTCAATATTTGATTATTATTATTGAGCCAAACCATAACTGTGGTGACAGCTATTGCCCAATTCAAAGTGTCAAGAGTGTGATATAGGAAATTCATTGTCACCTCTGGCAACGTGTAACACCTGACAGCTGATGCTTCGCAGTGCTGTAAGGACAGATTCTGCTCGCAGCTCTCATGCAGGGGCTGAATCCTCCACATCCTCCATCACTATCAATGTCATCTCCTGTCAACCGGAACCGACAGGCATCCGCTGCTTGCCGCACACACACACACACACACACACACACACGCACACACACAGCCCGCAAACCCACACATTTAGGATGCAAAATGACATACAGCAATGTAGGTTACACTGGGAAACACACATGGGTGCCACCCACACACACACACACACACACACACGCACGCACACACACATGTCTATCGTGCGAGACACACCTGCACCGTGGCCCTGTCCGCATACATTTGGCTGTATACAGGCCATTCATTGTGTGCAGCTAAAAATAATTACCAGGAACACACACACACACACACACACACACACACATGGAACAACATGAATTATGGAAGAGAGCGAGAGAGAGCGAGAGAGAGAGAGGTAGAATGAGAGAGATTCAGGTCAAAGTCAGACCCAGTTCCAAGAGCTTTGCTCCCTAAGGAAGGTGCTACCAGACCGCTGCATTAATATTCACTTTGTACCATGTAGCACAAGAGACCTGTGGTTTTCTCCCAGTTTGGACTCACTGGACCTGAGGTCACTCTCGGTTTTAGCCCGAGTGCTTCGTGCACATGAAGTACATCATGGGATGAGAACATTGATCCATTCTCTTTGATATGAATTATACATGCATTGGAATATTCTCAATGTAACAGTAATGTCAATGTCAGTCCATCTTTTGAAAAAAAAATAAAAAAGTGGGACTAAAGAGCACATGCTGGAAATGTAGTGTAATATTATTGGGAGCATATGGCTCGCTATTAGGAGTTGTTAACTTTGCTGTGGATAGCTTGGTTCTGTCCAAGGGTAAACTAAATCTGCATATCAACACCTCTAAAGCTGAATATGCTATTATTTTTCCATTTATGTTTCACTAAACGCATGAGATATTGGCTAAGATTCCATATAGTGAGCTTTGGAAATAGCCCAATTTCACCTTTGGACGGAGGCGGTTCAGCTTCAACCCTAGTTTATTTTCTTTTCCAATTACTCCAATCTATGATTTAAAGCTAATGGTTCGTGTCCTGATATTCAACGGTAACCAAACAAAGTCCATTCCAGTTTTCAGCACTTTTCTTTTTTTTTTTTTTTTTGAGTGGCGGATGGTTATATACCTGGAATTACATATAGGTTTTTTTCCCCACACTTAAACAGGGGGAATTAAACGGATTGAAGGAGCGTGAGGAAAGTCTAAATCAAGATGAGTCAGCACATGCCCCCCGGAACAGTGGAAAAGATGAAGACACTAACTCTTGTGATGGATGGAAGTTTAGGGCCTTTAAAATGAAGGGGGAGGTTATTCATTGGTCGACATTAATATTGCAGTGTCAAAATGAATTTTATATGTGCTACGTATAAATGCGCAGAGCCACACTTTGCTTTAAACTAAAGTCTCACGTAATTGGAATATTTATCTACATTTTAGAGGACTTAAGTTTGGACTTTATTGAATGACTGAGTCACTTGTGGGCTTGATGCTAAATGACAAATCGTGTGAAAAATGCTTATGACAGTTTGCTATATTTATGGACTATATGAATCCTATACTCACTGTGGAAACGGGAGAAGGAAACGTTGTCGTTTACTCAGCAAAGCTCACTGCGTGTATGTGTGTGTGTGTGTGTGTGAGTGAGTGTGCCTCCGTGCATGTTTGTGACAATCTGAAAACATACACGACAAAAAAAAAAAAAGCCACGGACAGACTTGAATTGTATAATTGCAGGTCTTTCTATTTATAGTGTGCCGTAAGTGTGTGTATTTTGTGTGTCAGTCACTGACCTTGTGCAGTGACCTTGGGGACACTTTGACTGCAGCCTGCTTGGTCAGGGCCACTGCATCTGCTCATGGCAACGCAAATGAGAGATCTATCTATCTATCTATCTATCTATCTATCTCTATACTGTATATATACAGTATATATATACATATGTCTGTCTCTCTATAAATCACAGTCTCCAAACTAACCCCGTCTTTTCTTCCCTCTCTCTCTATCTCTCTCTCTCTCTCTCAATGCTCTCAATCTCTCCTTTCAGTGTGCCATTGTGTGTTCAGCATGAGTAACATCTACGAGTCCGCCGAGGCCACGCTGGGCTTCATCAGCTCTCCGTGTCTGGCCAAAGTGGAGCTCCGAGTGGCCGCCCGGGGGATCTCGGACCGCGACGCCCTTTCCAAACCCGACCCCTGCGTGGTGCTGAAGATGCAGTCGCACGGCCAGTGGTTCGAGGTACGCTGATGGGATGGCACGAATGTGTGTGCAGGTTTCAACTGTACGCAATGAACAGAAAGTTGCATAATACCAAATACCTATTATCTCTGGTTTTCTGCTATAAAGCCTTCAAAGAGATTTTATTGTAGCTATTAAACATTTTTTTTCCTCCTTTTTTTTTTTCGCCACTTCTCTGTGACTTGACGCCACAGTCAGATACAAAAAAAAAACAAAACTTCTTGCTCACCTGCTGCTAACGTTGGTTGAAATTCCTCATTGAATTCATGCTTGTGTCTAATCAAGGACCCCGAGCGCTCACGCCGAGCTGTGACGGTGTAGCCTACCCTCTTATCTCACACTGAACCAGCGTAATGTTTCGTTCTTATGAATAATGGACGCTCACTGTCCCAGAAGAAAACAGAAATCCTAACTTTTGACTGGTGTTCCGAGTGTGTGAGATTTGAAAGTGGGCTGGTATTGATTTCTCAGCTTACCTGTAGCTTTTCAGCTCAAGCTGTCGGCCCCCATCATTTTAATATCAAAAATAAGGCGAGCAACACACCGCTTTATCTTTTCGATTATGGATATTGAAAAAAAAAAAAAACACTTTGCAGTGGATGGAGACGCTATCTTCATATATGGTCAGGTATTTAGAACTTGAAAATGGACAGTAAATGGGAAACTGGCGTTGCGCTCTACTAGTTAGTCCTCTCTTTTTACTTCAGATGAAATCTCCTATAAAAAAATCTTATTCCCACTGAAATTCCCGCTGTGGCAGTAATATGTATGAGATGAACTTTTATCAGAATACAACATGAGGCAAGACTCGAATGTAGAGAGTTTCTTCATCTGCCTCTGTTTCTCTTTCCTTTTGTCTGTGGGGGGGAAACAGACAATACTCTGAGTTGCACTGCCTTCCTTTGAAATATATAGAAATATACTCCCACGCATGCATGCAAGCGCAACTTTACACATAAAGCGCCGCAGTGACCCACTATTACAGACGGACAAACTTTCATACACACTATCATCTGTGCAAGGGCCGCATTGTACGACACTCAACGCAAAAATTGGTGCAGCGTTATTCTTTGGAGACCTCACAAAAGGCAATTTAGTGCAGCGCACTGACGTGTGTGTGTGTGTGTGTGCGTGTGCTTGTGTGTGCGTTACAATTTATGTGTCTGTATGTTACGATAAGCCTCTTTGTGGAAATGGACCAATGTTATCTCTGCCCATCAGTCTAAAACTCCAAATTGGATAATTGCGAGGGTGAGTGAGTGTTCAAACCAC
>JAFBJU010000318.1:48636-67545 GCA_016785305.1 Colistium nudipinnis
ATACATATATACACACAGTATATGTGTGTTTGTGTGAGTGTGTTTGTGCCACATGTGTGGTATTTTTTCTGTAATAAGACGCCAGCCCCTGACATAGAAGCACAAATCTTCAAGTTCACATCAAGTCTGCTGGTGTGCCATTCAGATGTGTGCGTGCGGGTGTGTGTGTGTGTGTGTGTGTGTGTGTGTGTGTGTGTGTGTGTGTGTGCGCGCGTGTCAGTGTCAAAGGGTTATCAACAATAAAAGCGACACAGTGGTCGCTGCTGGTGTTGGATAGATTTTGTTGGCAGCCCTGTAATAGACTTCTGTTTGGCTTTCTATTCCTTTCTGTGCAGGACACTTAGATGGAAGAAAAATACCAAAATCAATGTTTTCAGCTGAAGTCCCGTCTCTGTTTAGTGAAACCACTTGATTTTTAGCCATCAAGAGGCCTCACCTCCATAAACCCCGTCATGCGATCGAAAAGCCTTAACAAAGACAATTTGTGGTAACTGCTGCGCAAAAAGTCCACCGAGATTCAGAACCAATGCACAGCTGCAGCTTGTTGGATGTCGATGGAAATCCTCACTCTTCGGTTCACTTTGTGAGGACCCTAAAAGCTCAGTTTGAAGCTTGAAACACTTTGATAATTCTCAAGAGTGTCCTCGACAACAATTCTGTACAACATTAGTTCCATATTTTGTAGAGTTGTTGTGGAGCCACTATAAAGTGTGACACCTCAGTGGTGTTATTACAAATCATTATAAAATGAATTATGCATTGATATATAACTGGCCATAAAAATGGCAGTTAAATCATAAATGTGCCTACGGATACATGCCCATATAAAATGTTCATTAATTCATTTTTAATTAGATGATAAAGTGAACAAATTTGATGATTATCTAAATTCACAAATCAAAGAAATATGCCCGTGTAAAACATTAAATAAAAAGGCTCTATTTTTGTTTTATTATTTTCTAATCTAATTCAACATGACAAACACTGTGATGGACCAACAGCAGACCATTCATACCATTAATTGCGTGTTTGGAAATATATAAATCCCCCTGCACCTCTGAGAGTCTTACCCAGACCTTTTTGTGTGTGTGCGCAGGTGGACCGCACAGAGGTGATCCGCAGCAGCAGCGGTCCGGTCTTCTCCAAGATCATCCTGGTGGACTTTTACTTTGAGGAGGTGCAGCGGCTTCGCTTTGAACTCCACGACATCAGCTCCGGAAACAATGGCCTTCGTGACGCCGACTTCCTGGGAGCCATGGAGTGCACCTTGGGACAGGTCAGTGCTCCTTCCCACTGCCCCCTCAGTGTATCACGCATGGAATCTCCTAGAAGTCGGATGTATATGACTCTTGATGGCATGCGGTGCATTTATGTGCACCAGAGTGCAGACAGCATTAAACCAGTATATCACATATTTACCAGTGTACGTGTGTCGCATGCATGCATGCATGCATGCACACAGCCTGCAGGCTCGGAGTTTAAGAGTTACTGCTTGGAGTATGCCTCCTTTCGTTAAGTTCATTTAGCTTGCATATATTGAATCACGTAACCAGGTAATGGGTACTTCCCTAAAAATGTACTTCAATTAGTACATGTGCATACCAGTGGCCTTGTAGCTCGCTAATGCGGTTTCTTTCAAATGGCGTAGTGATGTTGCTTTATATCCAATAGCATTTAAATGAGAAACTTTCATTTAAGTCATTAAGAGGTTGAGTAAGTTCATTTTAGGAAATGTCCTCCTAATGTTGTATTGAATGGGAGGAACTGGCAGACTGAAATAAATCCAGTCGGCCATGGAGGGGAATGAAAATGTTTGTTTGTTTGTTTTTCACGCTAGAATCCTCTTCTCATTGTCAGAAACGCTATCAGCCACACAAAGCCGGTGGATTTATATTAGTTGGAAGAACTGAGATAATTGACATGGAGGAGAAGAGGAGGAGAGGAGGAGGGGGGGAGGAGGAGGGGGAGGCGAGAGCTGGAGAGGTTTAGTGAAATGGGAGAAAAAATTCTGCCAGCACAACATTGTGGGTGCTGCTGTCAGTCCAAGGCTTTGTGGAGGAAAATGCATTATATATGGGCGCAGAATGAAGAGTATGGGTCGTTTCTCCTCCAAATACCCATCACACAAAACCTGCCCGCTTCCAAACAGAAGAGAATCCATTTTAAAAGCCAGGTATGTAATGAGAATAAAAATGAGATTAACCGTTGCCTGGTTTATCACTCCTACGTCCTTTGTTCTTCTCGCAACGATATTTATTTCTAAAAAGAATAATATATCTTCAATCGAAAATGATTTCGTAGTCAAAGCTCCCAGTCATAGACAGATATTTTTCCGGTGCAGTAGAAAGGGCTGCGCTCGAACGCAGACCACAGAGATAAGTTCAAAATAGGTGGAATTTATTATGGAGTAGAGCTGATGGAATGAATAGAGGGATGGCGGCTTCAGAGATGGTGGCGGAGGATAGGGAACAGAGGTGAATGGGAGGATGTGAGGAGGCAGAGAAGGGCTGACTGCACCACGCAGTGGACAGAAGAGACCTGGACCAGGATTATTCCTGGTCCACGCGTGACACTCGTGACACACGTTTGAAATTGTGCGTTAACGCCGGTGAGCCCTTTGGAGGAAGAGCATTCCACTCCTGCATTTTTAAGGAACTGGGTCATTAATAAGAGTCACAGCACCTGGACCCCGGTGCACTTTGTGAATGGTTAAAAAAAAAAGAAAGAAAGAGCAGAGGAGCAGATTTCACTGGAGTCGGCCGATCGAGCCACAGATAGAGCAGGAGAGAGAAAATTGCACCTGTCAGGTGGTGACTGCACCGTGCTGCCTGAAGTCCAGTGTGTTTGTGTGTGCGTGCGTGTGTGTGTCTAGGTGTGTGTACGGTGTGTGCAGGTGTGTGTGCGTGTGTGCGTGTGTAGGTGTGTGTGCGTGTGTGCGCGTGTGTCTAGGTGTGTGTGCAGGTGTAGGCGTGTGTGCGTGCGCGTGTGTGTGTGTGAGCTGATGAGAAGTACCCGGTCTGTTAGAGGAGGGAAACGAGCTCATCTCAGGGAATTTTGTATATATTTTTTTTGTTCCAGATTGTCTCGCAGAGGAAACTCAGCAAATCTCTGCTCAAACAGGGCAACACGGCGGGGAAGTCGTCTATAACGGTACGTCGGGGCCCAACGCGGTGACACATGCTTAAGTCATGTATACATGCTTAGACACGCTGTACATAATTTTCCTCTCCGTTTGTCTCTCCCCCCCCCTCTCTCTCTCTCTCTCTCCCCCTCCCTCACCCCTCTGTGAAGGTGACAGCTGAGGAGCTGACCGGCAATGACGATTACGTCGAGCTCTCCTTCAGCGCTCGAAAGCTGGACGACAAGGTGTGTGCACGAAAAAAAGATGTTTAAAAGTATTTTTTTTCTTTAGCTAGAAGAGGAAATTATAATTATTGGGAGATTTAAATGTGTGCATGTGTGTGCGTTTGTGCTGAGATGGCTTGACACCTTCCTCACCAATTAGGCCCTATCGCAACCACACCGCACACACCACACACACACTCACACACATGCAGATAACTATTAATTGTCACTTTCCACATGCATGCACACACGCACGGCCACGGATGACTGATCTAAACAAGTTGTGTCTTAGGGGAGAGAGGGAGGAGAGCAGGGGAGGGGGCCGATAAATTGGAGAGGATAGGGAAGGGATGGGTGGAAGCAACAAGGGAGGTGTGTGTGTGTGGGGGGGTGGTATTTAAAAAAGTGATTCTGTTCGTGAATGAATGATTTATGTTGAAGGAAATGTATTTTTCCCTCTGAAGGATTTCTTTAGCAAGTCAGACCCGTTCCTGGAGATTTTCAGAGTGAATGATGACGGCACAGAGTCGCTGGTGCACAGAACTGAGGTAATTACAGGCGCACACAGACACAAGTCAAATGCGGTGCACAGCTTCAGATGTGTGATTGACAATTACCGCATGTGCTGCACAGACGGTCATGAATAACCTGAGCCCAGTTTGGAAATCCTTCAAAGTTTCCTTGAACACACTCTGCAGTGGGGACCAAGATAGAGAGCTAAAGGTGAGGCTATTATTATTCTTATTATTGTTGTTATTATTATTATTATTATTATTATTATTATTATTATTATTATTATTATTATTATTATTATTATTATTATTATTATTATTATTATATAATTAGCAAGTCAAATTAATGGCTACATCGTTTCATTTAATATGCAACAAGGCCAAACATCACCCAGAGAAGCCTGCAGGTGCAAACTGATCTGCTTTTTTGTCAAGCATACAAATGATGAGATTGGTGCCAACTACCCCTCAAGTATAAATAACAAAAAAAAAAAAACACAACATGAGCCATTCACACAGCTTCCGGCATCCGTCTCCTCCTGTTCTCAACTCCACAACAAGAGTCGATTTCAGTCCATGTGCTGTTTCTACTCATTTCACTGCGTTATTTAAAGACGGCTGCAAAAGAGCTCACTTTTTGTGTGTGTGTTAGTGTGTAAGTGTATCAGTGTCTAAGTGTGCGTGCACATGCGCTCAAGTGGTGGCCGTACATCAGCTGCGAAACAGTTATTCTTTCCATGAATAAACATGAGCGTCTTCATTAAATATTCAGAGGTGTCTTAACTCTGCATGGCTCCTGACAGCAGGAGAAAGGGCTTTAACACACACACACACACACGCCCGCACGCACGCGCGCACACACGTATGGTTTCCAGGGCTACCTGTTTGAAGCATCAGGGCTATAGTGAGAAATGGCAGGGCAGAGATTTTTATTCAGACCCGTGCCTCCTCTCACCTGGCTCCTAACTGACCGGTGCATAAATGCATACGGACTCCTCCTCTGCAGTGTCTCTCTCTCTCTCTCTCTCTCTCTCTCTCTCTCTCTCTCTCTCTCTCTCTTTTTTTGTTCTTTTTCGTCCCACTGCTGCTCTCCATCCATCAGTCAGTATTCAGTGAACGGAACGGAGGGTCTTCATTTTTTTCCGGACTTCCCGGACTCCCTCAAAAACGACTGTCAGAAACACAGGCACGCACGCACGCACGCACGCACACAGGCGATGAAGGCATACGCACTTCAGGTGCACATCCTTGGAAGCTGAAGTGGGAGGGAGGAAATAAGGGGATTACTTCTGGTCAGGGGTTTTTTTAGTCGAGGGCTATTGGATTGTTTCTGATTGCCGGTTACTGAGGTGACCTCAGGGGAGAAGGTCGCGAAGCCCCGGAGCAAAATCACATGTGCAGCACTTAAATCTGTGTTAAAGTCTGTGCGTGTGTGTAAGTGTTGGCTATGTGTCTCTATTGACCCGGCTTTATTGATGACTAATTGATCGTACGCACTCCGCCGGACAGGCCCGTGGTGTTGGCGAGCTTCCGTCTCGTCTTTGGAAATATATGGGATTGTGTCTTTGTGACGTAAAGACGTGACCCGCTGACCCCTCGCATTTCCCCGCTGATTGGGACCATTTATCTTGTCCTCCAGGTCCTTTGAGAGAAACAAACTGTCACGCCTGAACACACGCACACCCACACACACACACGGGCACGCGCACACACACAACTGTCTCCTAAGTCCCTCTCAGCGTCCGCAGATTAATATTTCACCGCTCCATTTCCCCCCCACCAACATCGCCTTATCAATCATTCAGCATGGCATTTCCCTGTGAGTCCATGTGTGTGTGTATGTGTGTGTGTGCGTGTGTTTCTGTGACAGTGAGGCAGCTGCAATCTAACCGAGAGGAAGTGTACTCTTGTGCATGCGTGTCTCTTTGTGCGTGTTCCAGTGCACAGTTTGGGACTGGGACTCCAATGGGAAACACGATTTTATCGGGGAGTTTCAGACCACCTTTAAAGAGATGAGGGCAGAGCAGGAGGGGAAGCAGGTAAGAACATAAACACAAAGAATTGTGTAACACTTCAAGCCGCATGGATGAAAAGCACTCCACACAAACTACATCTAGACCAGGGGTTTATTTAGACGGTCAGCTGGTTCCTCATCAGCTCATAAAGACTTAATATATGACAAAATCACGATGAAACCTGAAAATACGATATGAATCATTTGTTCAATATATATATAGTATATCTATATATATAGATATACTCTATATGTTATGGTCAAAGCTATGGACTGCAATCAATATTAAATTAATAAATATTATAAAAATGTTCCAGTATTTTGGTGTCTACTATTACTAATAAGAGTTGAATTAGATTTGTCCTTCACTCATCATGAAATATAATATAGAAATATTAATAAATAAATATATATATATAACCTCTGTGTGGTGTGTGTGTGTGTGTTTGTGTGTGTGTAGATCCAATGGGAGTGTATCAACCCTAAATACCAGATGAAGAAGAAGAATTACAGAAACTCTGGTGTTGTGATGCTCAACCACTGTAAGGTGAATATACCGGCCTCCGCATTTTTGAACCCTGTTTTTGTGTTTTTTCGTGTCTGCACACGCCTGTGTTCCGTCTTCATTTGTATACCTCTCAATTCCCAATATTGTGATGGATGATTCTTGTTGGGTGATTAAATCGCCACCTAATTATGAAAAACAGGACACATTTGCCCACGGCTTAGATTGAGCACTTCAATTAGCACGTTTAATCTGAACAACATCAAAAGATTTTACAATGATACAGCACATTAAAAAATGGGCATCACTTGGCATTTTTGCATGATACACTGATTTTGATTAATATATTATCACGACTGACCAAGCAATTCATCATTTCAAATGATTTCCGCAGTCGTTCAGAGCGTCACCATGAATATATTAGAATGATCAAACATTATCCTATTAAGGAGTTTTTTTTCTCCGTTGATGTTATAGCACCACTAAGTACACATGAATATATTCAAGGAACCAATGCATCTGCCTAATTATCATATTTCTCCGCACAGATCATCAAAATGTATTCCTTCCTGGATTACATCATGGGAGGTTGCCAAATTCAGTTCACTGTAAGTTTTTGTGCCTTCGCATTTGTTGTTGTGTACTTACAGCGTGATATGTATCATTTTCCCTCCATGCGCACCCCTTTGCTGTGTGAGCGCACATTTGCATATTTTGCTGCCCCAGGTGGCAATTGATTTCACAGCATCCAATGGGGATCCCAGGAACAGCTGCTCCCTGCACTACATCCACCCCTACCAGCCCAACGAGTACCTCAAAGCCTTGGTGGCGGTGGGCGAGATCTGCCAAGACTACGACAGGTACACGCTTCTTCATCAATCATCCTTTCGTTCAGGCCGACACACACACACACACGTACGTGCACACACTGATTTGTCTCTCTCTCTCTGAGGACCCAGAACCTTTGATGGAAATGAGTGCAAAGAGGGATTTCCGCCTGCTTCGTGTTTGAACTGTTTCACAACGCTCTCAGCTTTTGTCCTCTCCACCTTTTTCCCCTCTCCAGTGATAAGATGTTCCCAGCGTTTGGCTTCGGAGCTCTGATACCGCCCGACTTCAAGGTAAGACAGCGTCTACGTTAGGGGGAACTCTTTTTATCAATTTTGTAATTTTTTTTGGGGGGGGGGGGTTTGCTTTTGATCACCAACCGGCCAATTGGAGCCAGCGTGTTGTGCTGAGTGGTGGATTTGTGTAGTTGAACTCCCGTTTGGTCTTTTATTCTCCACGTGAAGGTTTCGCACGATTTTGCAGTGAACTTCGATGAGGACAATCCTGAATGCGCTGGTGAGAAACACACACACACACACACACACACACAAACATTTAACACACATAAACATACAACGCAGCACTAAATCAGTCCCTCAGTACCACTGCCGCACGTCTCTCATTCACTATCGTCCCCATGTTTCTCCCTCTATATCTGCCCCCCACCCTTTGTTTATTGTTTAAACACACAAACACACTCCAGCGTACACACACACACACACACAACTGTGACTGGGAGATTTGTCACTATGCTGCAGGAAGCATAGATACAGGGAACCAACAACACTAATCTGTATGTGTGAAATGGGCTTGTGAGCTTTTCTCGCCACATGGCTGTGGACCTGCCACGGAGCGGCGTGTCTGCCGTCTGCTGTTGGTGTGTGGACTACATGGAAATGCTTTTTGAGGAAAAAAAAAAAAAATGCTCCGGCAACTCGGAGTGCAATGGCACCCGCAGAATCTGATTTGCTGTAGCAGATGCTTTTGCAAGGAACAAGAACTTTGACTCGGTGAGGTCGGCGTGGTGCATACAGATGAACAGGCGGAGAGACGACTGAACCCCCCCCCCGGCGTGTGTGTGTGTGTTTTGCAGGCATCCAAGGCGTGGTGGAGGCCTACCAGAATTGCCTCCCCAAGATCCAGCTGTACGGGCCCACCAACATCGCCCCGATCATCCAGAAAGTGGCCTCGTCCGCCTCCGAGGAGATGCACACCAAGGAGGCCATGGTGAGGGAGAGAATGAGAAAGACGATGAAGATGATGAAGATGAAAAGAAACTTTTTTTAAAGCACGTGGCGGATGGCGTGACTTTTGAGGTTTGCCTTGGTGCGGGAAGAGACAGAGGAGAAAGGAGAAATATGTGGAACAAAAGAAGAGTGAAAAGACATGACTTGAATCGAAAATTGGGGGAAAGTGATGGACGGTCATAAGTTTTGGAGCATAAATTACGCTCCTCCTCCTACCTTAATGCCTCTTTCTTCTCTCAGGCTCTCTCTGGTGGATTAGAATGAGTTTTATTCAAATGAGTCCCTGACACGAAGTCACTTCTAAAACAGGACAATTCATCTTTTTGGTCTCTCATCCGCCCACAACCTTCCTCTCCTCTATCCCAACAGGAATACTTCATCCTGCTGATCCTGACGGACGGCGTCATCACCGACATGGCGGACACACGGGAGGCCATCGTGCACGCCTCCCACCTGCCCATGTCCGTCATCATCGTGGGCGTCGGCAACGCCGACTTCACAGACATGCAGATCCTGGACGGAGACGACGGCATCCTGCGCTCACCCAAGGGCGAGCCCGTCCTCCGTGACATCGTCCAGTTCGTCCCCTTCAAGGACTTCAAACACGTGGGTGGCAGAGAGGTGGCGGGGGGGGGGGGGGGGACGCCACTCATTCTCAGGGGGAGGGTCAGGAAAGGTCAGAAGGTGCCAATACGGCTTTAATGCAGCAGAGCGGGTTCAATACCAATACTCCAGATGCTGTGGTTATAGGTACAGTACTTCATCACAGCCGGCACACCTCTAATTTATTCATGAATGCTGGCTTTCCTTAAACTAAAGCCAAACTAAACAATAGCATAAGAGCATAAGAAATGTTAGTGGTACCTATGGAGGCATTAAAAAAACTAAAACATGAGCTACATTTTTCTTTAAATATTTCAGCACCTGTGCAAGAACAATTTCTAATGTTCAGCACTAAATCCAAAGTAAGTTATATATTCTGTGTGTGTGTGTGTGTGTGTGTGTGTGTTTTTTACTTCAGCTTAAACTTGGAAAATAATGATTTAGGCCAGTGGTGCGCTAATAGCAGCCAATAAGCCAAATCTGGCCCTCCAGCAAATATGTCTTGGTCCATGACAAAAAGCCGAGGTTATAAGAGTTCATGGTCTCTGCTGCTGCAGATATCAGTGTAAACACTCAGCTCGAGTAAATCCCAATAAATACGAACCCATAACCTTCTCCCCGCACACGAAGAGACTCAAACTGTAATAAACTTTTAAAAACATATTAATTATCTAGATTTAATGTGAGTAGCTTTCAAGAATGAAAGGTATACAATATTGCATATAATAGTCAAATAAATCATAAAATGTGATCCGAAATACTTATGGCTAATGTTTTAAGTAATGTAAATATTTAAGTCATAATTAAATCACATATATATGAGTCATCCAAACGAAGAAACATTATCATCATTTGCTGTCACTCTTAAATATTTAAAACGTTTCATGTCAACGTGTTTGTGTGTTTGTGTGTGGTACATATGGCATAAAGTGGTGACAAGTGTGAGTGCGTGGGCGTAATGTGCTCGGAGTGCTCGTCAAAACACATCAGCTCTCTACACACTGTGCATCAGTGTTGCGCGTCTCTGGCCGTGTTCATTTTGCTGGGCTTTGACGTGCTCCGTGTGGTCCGGTCTGTCAGAGAGAGAGAGAGAGAGAGAGATAGGGAGAGAGAGAGAGAGAGAGAAACGAAAATACAGGGTTCGTTTGGAGACGGTGATTTATAGAGAGACAGATAGCGTAGTGTAAAGTACACAGGTGGGATGGAAGAGGAGGAAGATGGTGGTGATGGGGGTGGTGGTGGTGGTGGTGGTGGTGATGGGAGGAGGTCAACTCGAGAGTAGAGCTAAAGACAAAAGGGAGCGAGGGAGTGTGTGACAGAGGTGGAGAGGTGATTTTCTGCTCTGTCGTTCCTTTTCATGAGGGATTAGCAGGACGGAGCTGCCGGGTGACAGGCGGTGCGCGGGGATAACAGGTAGATTGGAGCGAGGCTGGAAATGAGAGGGGGGGCAGGAGGGTGGAGGAGGCGGAGGGCTGAGTGGGTGGGTGGGTGGGTGCACTTTGATGATGCATTGTCTCAGGCAATTATGTGAGACAGAGTATGACAAACTCTCACCTTCAGATGCGTGTGTGTGCGGGCGGGCACGTGTGTGTGTGTGCGCGCAGACAAGGAGCTGATGTGTGTGCGTGTGGAGTTATGTGTGTGTGTGTTCATGTAGAAGAGGCTTTTTCTCTCCTCCTTCGTCATTCCTCAGTGTAACCAAAGCTTTTGCTTTACGGGATTCTTTCATGTTCACACGGTGCATTTTCAATGAATCCCTCTCTAATTAATCTGCAATTATTCTGCATTTCTTCATTATGGCATCCAGTCCTTTTGATAATGAAGCGGGAAATGAAATTCATTTACAAATTTAAAAGTCCTTCTGAGGATAATACATAAATTATAATCATATTATTGGGGCTAGGTGACGATGTGATTCACTCTGCTAAATGTATAAATAGTTACAGTTATATAACCTCTAATAGTCTTAACATTGGATATCACAGACTTTGTCAACAAAAATCAATTATATTATGGTTATTATGTTTTTTTTGATTAAAAACACAAACTAAACATTTAGATGATTCCAAACCACATGAAATATATACGAATATGAAACACTGGCCTTGGTGCTTCGTGTTTTTTTTCTGACAGGGGTTTGATGCATGTGGCCGAGCACGTACGGTTTCTGGTGAGCAGGCGGTGGAAGTACAGAGGTCAGAAAAGGTGAAATGTTTTGCGCTTGTCAGATGAGCTTGTCTGCTTACATCAGTCTCGGGGGAGGTTTAGACCTCTGACAGCCTCAGGCTCCGCAGTAAATTTCGGTGCCATCTGAGAATCACGCATGACCGGTTGTGTGTGCGTGTGTGTCTGTCTGCGTGTGCGTATTGGTGACCCCCATTTCCAACTCCTCTCTGCCTGTATCTCTATTTCCAGGCCTCCCCGGCTGCCCTGGCCAAGAGTGTTTTGGCAGAAGTCCCCAACCAAGTGGTGGATTACTACAACGCAAAAGGCATCAAACCCAAGTGCCTGACGGAATATGAGTCCACGAGAACGTTCAGCCCCTGACAATGGACTACGTGCATGCAGACACCCGCATTTAAACACCATACAGTCAACTTTATATGATATATATGTATATATATATATATATATACATTTATTTACTGTACGATACATGCATACACAAAGGAAAGCACAAGCACGCAGACACACACACACACACACACACACACACACACACACACAGGACTGTAGTACATAATAACCTCCAGTAGTCTAGCTCAGAGAATTAGCGCGTTCTGGTGAAACAATTTTGAACTACTGCAGTGGTAACTATTGCATGCGTGGCCACGGCGTCACCTGGGACATTATTAATATCCACTGTATCTCCCAGAGATGTTTATAGACATACGAGCCAGCATGCAGACTCCGACCCCTAGCCAAACCCAAGGAAGTGACACTCTTACCTTCTTCATTTATAACTGGCAAGATTGTAGACCAAAGGATCTGTGAGTAGAGGAAAATGTGTGAGTGCATAGCTCGAAATGCTTAGAATTAGCATTGCAAATCTTATTAGGAGTGGTAGCATCCCTGTTAGTGTACTGCATAAATGCATGCATAATTCAGCGCCCGCTAATATCCAGGCGGCAGCGCCCCGCTTGCTAGTTATGAAATAAAGTATCTCTGTCATTCGAGTGACATTCAAAGGTGTCTCGGGTGTTTTTTCTACAGATTCCTTTGACATTTTGCTCAATGGAAAAATGAAACAACCGAATGAATTGTAATAATTTCTTAATGACCTTCTTACATTGTAAAGAGTTTCGGCAGCGTGTGTAGACAAGCGTGTGTGTGTGGTAGACCCTCATCTGTGAGCAAAAAACTTTTTTCTGTATTCTGCATGTTGACGATAATAAAGACACTTTGGTTTTTCTCACTTGGTTGTGATGTGATGCTTGTGTGTAGGTGCGCAAAGACACCTGTGTCCAAATATATATATATATATATATCTACCCCTGTCCCTCAGACAGACATTAAACTGCAAGAATAAATTACCCCCCCCCCCCACACACACACACAATCTTCATATAGCTAATTAGAGTGAACCAAAGTTGTGCAATCAGAGAGACCTCCCACATCAGAAGAATAACTTGAGAGACTGAGGGGATTTTTCTTCTTCTTTCTTCTTTTCTCCTCTTCTCATATCCAAATCTAATATCAAAGACAAAGCCAATAATAATAATAATAATAATAATAATAATAATAATAATAATAATAATAATAATAATAATAATAATAATAATAATAATAATAATAATAATAACAAAGATTACCAAAGTAAAAAGAGTTAAGTGATCGCATATGGAGAAGCGGAACCTTTGGCTCGTGCCTCGATCCCACGGAAGTGTTTTTGAGACGTAACGGAAGTAGCCAGGGTGACATTAGGAGCAGGACGAAGGCATGGTTGTGTCGGTGTCGTGAGACCACATCTCTTCCTGCCTCGCTGTGTGGCTTATATTTTGTGTTGAGAGTGTGTTGAGTTTAGAAGGTGATGGCGGCGTGGGGTTGTCGGTTTCTTCTCCAGCGGGGAACGCGCCTCGCTTCTCTCCGGGCAGCAGCTGAAAGGTAAGCTAATGCTAACGGTGCTAATGTAGCTGAGCTCCTTGAGCCCTTTTTTTACTCTTCTTAAATGTTTATTGGTATTTTACATTTATAATGCCAATAGCTTATTTTTTGCAGCTTTGTGTTATTTCTTATTTTAACAACTAGCTAACGTTATCATTTATTTGAGTTGTCATATGACATTGTTTACAGTTTAAATGGTCTTACTTTATAACGTGTGTCCAATTATGTTGGTGGCCTTGTGTAGTGTGGTTTACAGGTTTATGTTTTTACTTTATATACAAATATTGATATGCTGCATACTGGTATTTAGAATGACAACACTGTGGAACCAGTCAGTCATTCATTCATTCCCACCCACCTTTGTCTTTACTTCTTACTTTGACTCATTGAGTCCTGACTTGCACCTAAAAGTAATTGAAATGTAGAAAACTGATTGAGTTGACTTTATTTAAATTTAATAATAAATGTAGTTATCTAAAGATGCGAGATAGAATTCAGAAGAGGTTTTGTAGTTCTTTTTGGAATGATGAGGCTTTGACAAAAATATGTTTTTATAATAATATAATAACATCTGAATCCACACTCAAATTGCATATAATGTTTACATGTTAACAGAAGTTAAGTAGTCTTGCTATTTTTTTTGCAGTCCTGTCCAGTTGGTGGGTTGTGTAAGGACAGTAAAGACCACAACGTGGTTTGACGAACACCTCACGGATGACAACCAGGAGTTTATGAGGAAGACTTTGGGCGAGGAATATAATCTACAGACGGCTGCAAAGCTCAACCCACTAAAAGATGAGCCCTGGCAACGGCATGAATGGACAGAGGGTAAGTGTGTCGCTTAGCAACCGATGTGTATATTTTGAGTTGTCCTGTTGTTGATTTTTCACTTTTACCAACTTTATAAATGTGTTTTCCCTTCCCAGGGAGTCGAAGAGTCGGGTTAGTTGCGGTGAAGTTGGGGATGGCTCCTGTCTGGACGAAAACGGGAGAAAAACATGTAGTCACGATGTTACAGGTAACACACACACACACACACACACACACACACGCGCGCACACACACACACACGCACACGCACACACACACACTCACCTTTCGTGTTTTCTTTTGTGCCTTAGAATCCTGACACTCTTCAGGAATGCAGATGTGTGTTTTGTTTGTCAGGGTCAGAAAAAAACAAAAAGATAATATTTGTTTTTCTCCCCATGGTCTATGAAAGAAGAATAACAAATACTCACGACCTTTAAAGTTAAACCTGCAGATTTTACTCAAAGGCATTGTTCCTCACCAAGCCTCAGCTTCTTTACAACAAGGTTTAATCACATATGTGATGTTGAGGTTTATTCAGACCACGTTTGACTCTCATTCACAAATCTGTCAGGGAAATAAATTGGAAGCAAAGATTACTTGGTCTATTCAATCTATTCTTTGTCGACAATCACCTATTATAATGGGAAGCAAAAAAAAACTCTTAATTCAATTTCAGTAAAAGAAATCTTTTGTTCCTGAATTCTGATTCAAGGCCACATTTCTTTTGCTTTTAGTCAGTTTTTTTCTTCGCAGCTGATTCATGAACTGAAATGACTCAAAGGTTGTGTCCCGTGAAGTGTTTTGTATTGAACTGAAATGTGGATTTTCTGCTAATCCAAAACGCCATTTTAATTTTTCTTCTTCCAGGTGCAAGACTGCCATGTGATAAAGTACTTGTCCAAAGAGGAACATGATGGACACACGGCTGCTCTCATAGTGGGAGGGAAAAATGCTTCGCCATTCTATGTAAGAAAATCATTTATCAGTTGACGGACCACACCACTATATTTACGTATTGTGCGCGAAATATTAGTCACCATAGGTTCCCTGTCTGACACTTGAGGGTCTAAGATCAATAATTTTTTGGGGGTCAAAAGTGTCATTTTCTCCTTTTAAGCGCAGGACATTTGTACGTTCTTTATCTGACAATGAAACAGTGTTGCTTAATTAACATTATTGCTAATTGTTTCATTAACATTCCAGGATGTCATATTTATATATAAAATGGCCTCTACCGTGTCAGTTAGCGCCAAATTCATCACTTCAGAATGTCCTCTGCATGAACGCTGTTTGCACCACACAGAGCTGAGCCCTGATTGCTGCTTATTTATTCGGTACACACCCAGGGCTACATTTTCCACACAATGCGCGGACACTCCTCATTTAAAAAATGGCAGAGACGGGCCACTGCCTCCCGATGCTTAACGTCACCAACGTGGTGAAAAACCATGGCGACAGAGAGCACAGCGCCTCTTCAGCTCGCTCTGAACCCGCACCACCTCCTCCCAGAGAGTTGTTTGGTGGAAAATCTCCTCTTCAGAGAAATATTTCATCTTTAAATGTCATATCCATCTTCTTAAGATTCTGAAAAAAACAAAGAATAAATCAAAGTCTAATTTATTCATTGTGTCTTGATGGATCCTTGATGGGGCGTAGTCAGGGTTGTGAAAGTTGTTCTGAATCCGTCACATTGTGCCTCAGCCTCAGAGTGGAATGCTTTGGCAGGCGGAGTCAGCGGAAGGGGCGAGAGAGAGAGACTTGAGTGAGTGGCGGCGCTGAGATGAGAGCGAGCTTAGTGGAAAGCAAATGTCAGAGTAGCGCACTGCCAACTGTGTGTGTGTGTGTGTGCGCGCGTGTGCGAGTTTGGCCTTCACTCAGTGGTAACAGTCCCAGAGTTGAGTTTGAAATGTCAGAGTCCAGCTGCCTCACACAACTTTTTTTTTTTTTCTTTCTTTCCTTCCATCATTTGTGATGGACAGAAAACTGAACAGGAGATGGAGATGTTCAGGAATGCAGGAGTGCCCCCAAAACAGAAAGTCACCACCTTTAAAATCTCTGAAAATGCCATCATCAAGCCAGGTGGGCACACATACACACGACTGTACTTTGCCGCGTATTAAAAATCCAATATCTTATTTCTTAATCTGGTTTGTGGTGTGTTCAGGGACCCCTCTGTTTGCAGCGCATTTCCGTCCAGGCCAGTACGTGGACATCACGGCCAAAACGTGAGTTCTGCACCGTGCCCTCATATCAGCTCCAGCATCTCATTTTGAAGATTGGTTATTGACTTTACTTTTTTATATCATTATTGGGTGAGGGGAACAAGTCTAGATATTAAAATGTGATTTGAAAATATATGAGTGAGATTTTTTTTTTTTTTTTTTTGTAGCATTGGTAAAGGTTTTCAAGGTGTGATGAAGCGATGGGGGTTCCATGGTCAGCCAGCCAGCCACGGTCAGACCAAAACTCACCGAAGACCAGGAGCTTCTGGACCGGGAGGGGTGAGACACACACACACACACACACACACAGACGCACACGCACACACACGCTTTCTCTATGAGTCAGACATGAACAGTTGGCTTCCCGCAATCCAGTCATGTGAGCATGTGCGCTCTTCATCTGCTTTCAGGATCCAGCCAAAGTTTTCAAGGGAAAGAAGATGCCCGGCAGGATGGGGAACGTCTACAACACCGGTGAGATTTTTTATTTTTTATTTTTTTGTAGCATTGGTAAAGGTTTTCAAGGTGTGATGAAGCGATGGGGGTTCCATGGTCAGCCAGCCAGCCACGGTCAGACCAAAACTCACCGTAGACCAGGAGCTTCTGGACCGGGAGGGGTGAGACACAGACACACACACACACACACAGACGCACACGCACACACACGCTTTCTCTATGAGTCAGACATGAACAGTTGGCTTCCCGCAATCCAGTCATGTGAGCATGTGCGCTCTTCATCTGCTTTCAGGATCCAGCCAAAGTTTTCAAGGGAAAGAAGATGCCCGGCAGGATGGGGAACGTCTACAACACCGCTTACGGACTGAAGGTACACACTCACACCGACACACACTCACTCACAAGGACACACACAAAGAGTTGTGCTTCTGAACTTTTTTGTCCTTGACTAAATTGAGTCAATATTGTCTGACGGACTTCCTCTCTCTCTCGCTCTCTCTCTCGCTCTCTCTCCCCCCTTCTCTCTCTCTCTCTCTCTCTCCCCCCATCTCTCTCTCTCTCCCTCTCTCTCTCTGTCTTTTCAGATATGGAGGGTCAATACCAAATTTAATGTGCTGTACGTTAACGGCTCTGTCCCCGGCCACAGGAACTGCTTACTGAAGGTAAATGATATTCTCTCTCACACACACACACACACACACACCCACACACACACACACACACACACACAGTCACACACAGTCACACACACAGTCACACACACACACACACACACACACACACACACTCAGTGGAAAGTGGACTCACACATGTGTCTTGTGTTCTCTCAGAGACCAGTGACCTTGTACCTGTAAAACACAGATGCACCTGCAAGACACTGTGATCTATCTTCAGTGACAATGTGCTGGATCAGCAGTGTGTGTGTGCGCGCGTGTGTGTTTGTGTGTGTGTGTGTGTGCGCGCGCGCGCGTGTGTGTGTGCGTGTGTGTGCAAGGGAAACGAGAGTTTGTGCTCTAATGATGTTAGTAATATCCACCGCATCCATCTCCATACTCAGCACGTTGTGCTCACCCTGTGCGTGTGTATTTGCGTGCGGCTTGCCTTTGCGCAGACACACAACCTATTATTTGTTTTCCAGACAAGCGATAATGAATACAAATGTGCCTTGCATTCCACCCTGCTCGGCTTTCTCACACAGATACACACACACACACACATACCCCTGGACACTTTACATTACCCTAAAGGGTACAAATGCAGGTTTGTAATGTTTGTTTGTTATAGCCTAAAGTTATTATTCTGTGCAGCCCTCGAGTCTTGATGTAAGTGAGGAAGGTTTTGTTTTTATTCATTCAAATGTATACGGGGGCCGCAACTAATAACAATTTCCATTCTTTATTAATGTCCCAAATATTTTTAACTGATTTAGTTTTTGTAGTAAATCAATTCATC
This sequence comes from Colistium nudipinnis, assembly GCA_016785305.1. Lineage (NCBI taxonomy): Eukaryota > Metazoa > Chordata > Actinopteri > Pleuronectiformes > Rhombosoleidae > Colistium > Colistium nudipinnis. The sequence continues at coordinate 66,738 of JAFBJU010000318.1, forward strand.
AGTGAGGTTCAGGCTCTCTGTGACGCCCCTGGAGCAGATTAATGCTGCTTATGTGGGACCACCAACAAAAAAACACTAAAGTTCACTAACTTAACGAAGTCTTTGCTCGGAAAACGTGTTGGACATATTTATTCTCCCTCGGCCCTGATGGAGACAAATGGCTCCTCACAGCTACCGCTCTTTAAGTATGTGTGTGCGCGCGTTTGTGTGTTCCAGGTCAAAGACACCAGACTGCCAACCAGGAGCGCCACGCTGCACCACCCTCCGTTCCCCACCTACTTCTCCGAGGAGGAAGGTGACCTTGACGAAGACCTGTACGATGAAAACTTGTTCATTCACGCAGAGCCGTCGCTGACGCTGACCTGACCGCGCCGCCTCGCGCTCGGACGCACGCGGCACACGCACGCCTTCATCTGTAAAGTGTATTTGGATTCTGTAGTAAAGTGAAATTCCTTCGAATGTTTCCAGCCCCCCTTGAATCTTTGTGTGCGTGCGTGGATGTGTACGTGTGTGCGTGCGTGGATGTGTGCGTGCGTGCGTGCGTGCATGCTCGCGCGTGCGTGTGATTACCGCACCAAGCCAGTCTGTTTGAACCAAACAGTTATTATGGTCCCTCTCCCCCGTAACCATGGTAACTGTAGGAGTGATGATGTCACTTGAGGGTCCCCTAGCAGAGAGAGAGAGGGAGGGAGGGAGGGAGGGAGGGGGGAAAAAGGCAATGAAACAAAACAAGGCAGAGATCGTGGAAGAATGTGCAATATCTGTGCAGGATGCTGGATAGGAGGAGGGGGGGGGGGGGGGGCTTAGG
>JAFBJU010000318.1:72553-132553 GCA_016785305.1 Colistium nudipinnis
AGGTCACGTTTTTCGTGAAGAGGAAACAAAAAATAATAATCCACAAAAAAATCTCTTTCACTTTTGTTTGGGAGGCGTGTCCCAAGAATTTGCAAAACTCCATGTTTACCAATAAATGGGGATATTTCAAACTTTATGGTATTAAATGTGTGCTTTTTTTGTCTTCTTTTGTTTTACAAAGTAATTTAGTATTCTAAATAATGTAATTCATTGATCAGTTTTCTCTGTGAGGTGCACAGGCCGAACCTGAGGAAATCAGAGCCTCCAAAAAGTCAGCCTATCATAATTTTTTATTTTTTTTTTAATCTTAAAAAAGTATTAAAATTGTTCTTTTAGCACATGTTGCTTATTTTGACTTTGAAATTGTATTTATTGTTAAAGCTTCATTGGAATCGGTTGTCGAATGAAATGTTTATATTTCCCTATGCACCATCATTGGAGCACACTGTCGTGATTTATTGGGACAGATAAAACATTTCGGAGTTGGATCTGCTGAGCCCAAAGGAATGTTACATGTCCTTGAAGAGGGGGGTGGGGGGGGGGGGGGGGGGGGGGTATTCTGCATGCTCCAACTGAAAAGAAAAACACACTCGACAAACTGAGGACACAGCGAGGACACTCTGCGCCCGAACAGGTGATCTCTAATGACACTGCACTCCAAAAGCTGTCAGTCAGCCACTTCATGTCACAACACAGTGTGTGGGTGTGCGTGTGTGTGTGTGTGTGTGTGTGATAAATGAGAACAGCAGGAAGGAGAACTTCACCTTCACCCGATCTGGATGTGGAGCCAGAATAGAAATGCCGTTTAAACCACCACATCAGGTCACCTCGTGAGAAATGTTTTTTTTGTTTGCATTTTTATTTGTTGGATTTTCATGGTTTTCCCTATGTATCTCGTCTTCTCCTACTTCCCCCGTTTTATTGTGTAGTTCCTGTCGTTAGTCTCACCTGTGGTTTTGGGTTCACACCTGTGTCTCGTTATTTCTGCCTCACCCAGGGTTTTTTAAGTCTCTGTGTTATGTCTGTGAAGGTGTGTGATCCCCCTTACCATCTGCTGTGCAGCTCTGTCTTTGTTCCCATTTTTTTTTTCTCAGTTAAGATAAGATAAGATAATCCTTTATTGTCCCACAGTGGGGAAATTTGCAGTTTATTTGCACTTAATGGACCTTGGACGTTTTGTTCCTCTCCCCCTGCACGCTGTAAGTTTGTTTCTGTTAAATTATTCAAAAAAACTCGGTTTTAATTTGAAATGCCTAGAGATAGCAGGGGTGCAATAGATTAGAGACATGTGAGCAACTAAAAAAGAAAAAAACCCAGCCCTACCCTCGTATTATAAATAATGAAGGGCACGGTATGTGCCCTCCCCATTCTCTGCCTGAACTAGATGAGCTTGTCTGTGTCATTTACTAAATTTAGTTAAACGCACAACAGAAATTTAATTATAATTTTCCTGCTGCGGTGTGGCTCCCTGTGCGCACAAACACACACGCACACACACACTTGTTCAGACCTGTCTGTGGTTCACACATCCACACAGATAATATGAATGGACCCTGATGACTGACTCCTTTAACACATTATTCATGTGGTAAATATTAGTGAAGCCCCAGAAAGGCCTTGTGTGTCTGATGTTTATATTGCAGTTCTCGCTGTGGCCACAGGGAGGCGACACAGTCCCTCAAAGTTTATAACATGCGACGCTGCCCTGCCTGACAAAAATTCTCATCTTGACCTCCTGCTATGCTGCTGACACTTTTGTTCGTATATATATATATATATTTTTTCTTCCTTCATAAGAGCACAATATTGCAGATGTTGTTGTTCATCTATTTATTAAGGATTAGAAACATGAAAAAAACATACCATAAAAATGCCTTTTGAAAACATGGAATAGCAAAACAAACAAAAAAAAGTTTTATATCAACCATTTAGAAACACTAAGGCTACCTTTTGTAACCTCTAATAAAACGTTATCAATAAAAACAAAGTCGCTGGCGTTGGCACCGTTCTAGGAGAGAGAGAGCACGTTCAAGTGTTGTGTTGCTGTGTGTGTAGTAACCTGTAAAAAAGTAACCTGAGCTTTGAGAAGTTGGATAGTTGACATTGAAGGTGTGAAAGTGTGGCTGCAGTGATTTATTTGTGCATGTGTGTCTGAGTGGGAGTGAGTGTGGTGCTGTGCTCTTTATTATGGATATCAACTCTGGGCGTACAAAGATGAATGACGGATGGATAAATGGTCTATAAATCACTAATGAAAGAGGTTAGAGCCACGGTGGACGGATTAGACGGCGATGGATGGTTGTGCTTTTTTGAATGTATGGAGGCCCTGGATCAGGAGAGCGGTGGCAGGGAGCGGGTGCTGACCGGGCTGTACGTCACCCTGGACGATGGTGACGGAGGAGGCTGGGTGAGGTGAGGCGAGGAGGGGGACGGACGCAGGTGTCCACTCTGGGACTCGGAGTACTCCGAGTGGGGAGCCTGAGATCGGCCTCGGGGCCTGCGCAGCTGCGGCGGGCTGGAGGAGGATTTGGCGGCAGATTTGTACCGGGACGGGGAGTGGTGGCAGGTGGAGATGGAGCAGGACCCGGGTGCAGAATGACGGACAGGTGACGGTTGAGGAGCGGCTGAGGGTTGATGGCCAGGGGGGGCGTGGCTTTCAGACACGGGCTCGCGGTTAATGGGCGGATGCTCATTAAAGTGTTTGGGAGATTTGGGGGACTTGGACATTTTGGGCGATTTTGAAATATGGTGGGGGGCGTAAGAGTTGGCACTGAGTGATGGAGGAGCCTGGCTGGGAGAGGAAGAGTCCCCGTTGTTGGCGACCTTGTAGAGGAAGACGTCGTACTGGAGGGGGGCGCTGGTATCTGAGTGCAGCTTGGCCTCTTTGGGGAGGAGCACCTCCAGCCCAATAGTGACTCCGTCCTGATGTAGGAGATGGGGCGAGTGGAGAAAGATGCAACAGTGCAGGTAGAGTCAAAAAAGAATACATAAAAACTACACAAAGGTGACAGACATGGATGGATTATGAGACAATGGACCCCTGGACATACAAAAAAAATTACACACAAAAAAAAAATGCTAATTGATATAAGTGTATATAGCCAGCAGATATTGAATATAGTTCATATTTCCTTTTAAATATATATATAAATAAATTAAATTAAAAAAATAGTTTTTGCCTTTTATACAGCACCGTTGATTGCCTCTGTCATCAAAAGGTGATATTGCTTTAGCTGATAGCCAATAGTTATGAATAAGGATAACAATTATAAAACCGGCACAGGGAGCCCATGTGGTAATCCATCCACGGATACAAGTGGGAAAACAGGTGATGGTAAAATGTTATAGCACTGTACATGGGGAAAGAAGAAAACAAAATAAATATATTTAACTAACATGACAGATAAAAAATAAAAATAAAAAGTTTAATACCTATACGTTTTCACTCAATGCTTTCAATAAATTTAAACACAGCAGAAAATATTGCTATAAAATGTAATAAAAAAAATATATTTTCTACCTCTTCGGGCCATTTCTATTCATCTTTGGGAGCTGTCCAGGGTGCTGAACGGGCACACAGCATGTGTGCGTGTGTGTCTGTGTTGTAATGTGCGAGCTGCCTACGGTGGCACACAGCGGGGGTCAGCCATGCATTCAGTTTTTAATAGTAGTGGGGAGCATTAGTTAGATTCATCATGATCAGACATGCGGAGGACAGAGAAGAGTGGCGGGAAAAAGAAGAGCGAAGAGCTGATAGCAAAACACTGGGACAAGCTGGATAAAATTAAAAAGGTTTATTCCAACCACTGTTCACTATACTCGTCCGTGTATACCCAAAAAAGTACAAAAAACAACCTCAGGTACAATAAAGTATTAGAAATCACATTGAAAACCAAGACACAGCGTGTGTGCGTGTGTAATATGTGTATATAGACTCAAATATCGACTCCAAGCAAAAATGACTTTGACCTCTTGTAATCTAGACATATCCACTTATTATTTAGCAATGTCAAACAGGAATATTACAGATTCACTAGATTTTTTTTTTTCCACAAACTTATTTTTTTTTGCAAAGGTTACGTTTTTCAGACACTTTTTATATATATTTTTTTTCCATAGAGAACACCAATGCATGCGGGCAGAGCAGAGAGACAGTAAGGCGAGGAGGGGAGGGGGCAGGCTGAGGAGAAGGGGGTTCATGGGAAACGGGGGAGGCGACAATGAAGAAGCAGACAGTTCATTGGTCAGAGACCAAGGCAGGGCGTCGGCAGAGAGCGGGGTCAGCCATTAGTGGGTCCAAAGCCAGAGGTTTATTAGAGAAGAGGAAGGAGGCAGCGGTGATGGCCCCAGCAGCCTTGTAAACAGGAACTGTTGTGCTTCTCAGGTTGTGTCCCCTAAAAATCTTGTGCTTACTTCTTTTTTTTTTTTTTTTTTTTTTGTCACGAGGCCTGATTGGAAGTGTATAAAACGCACTGTAAGTGCACTCTGCGAGGTGTGAACATTGTTATGTTCGCCTGTAGTGGTTGTGCTGTTTTTGTGTGTGTGTGTGTGTGCTTGTTAGATGTTGTGGTCTGATTCTCTGGCAGCACACGTGGGACAGATTTTTGCTTCTATACCAGGTTGTTCTGGAGCGCGTTTACCTCGGCGTTTTCCTCCGTGCTGTTGGGGGCGTGGTCTTGGGCCACGGAGCTGGGCCGGTTGTTCTCGTGTTTGGGGGAGTGAGAGTTGAGGATGTTCATGGAGCCCTCTTCTTTGGGCTGAGGGGACTTGGCCGGGTCGTCTTTCTTCTGAGGCTCATCCTGTGGGCAACACACCGTCTGACATTAATACACACACACACAAAGAGAGAGAGAGAGAGGGTTCTGCAACTTTGAAATTTGGATTTTACATCATTTCAGAAATGAATAGTTACATAAACGGCGATGAGCATACTGATTATGTAGAATCCTCATAGAATTTCAACTAAACTGACAAAAAGCAAAATCAGACGCCCATCAATCAGGAAGAGTTGAATCCAGGGCAATTGGATTTGTTTATCAGCTGGCTGACATTAAAAAAAAAAAACTGCTTTTGCAGACAGTGTGCCCGCAGGGGATTTTTTTTTTAGCCTCTGGACCTGACATTTAGAGCATCCGGACGTCACGCAAACTTGTCTGTAATAACTGGGCTGAAATGCCAGCGGAGCTCCATGAGCAGCGGTGTTTATATTTAAAGAAGCAACATCTGCGGTGGTGGCCCAGCTAAGTGTGGGTAATGGACTGAGAATGCATGTGGGATAAAAAAAAAGAAAAAGAAATCCATCAATCTCTGCCTGTGTTGTGGGAATTGTACCAAATGCGTGCGGTTATCCATGATGGAGTCCCGTTTGTGTGACAACAACGCTGTGTGTGTGTGTGTGTGCGTCTGCCCGTGCCAGCGAGTAAATGATCGGCGTGTCACAGTCTTCTGAAGGTCATGGGCAGTAAGTGGGGCACCATCGATCCGGCGCCCTGGCCACAACGCACCAAATGTGCTCTCACATCTGAGACTGGATCAGAGAGCTGGAGGCTTCTCTGGAGCCAGTTTTTGGTCCCTCTCTATTTATATGGGGCTCTATTAACATGAATGTCTATTGATTATTTAAGAGTTTAGCCATGTGGCAGTAACCTTGCGTACCGTATTGGTTTAGCAGCCCAGCAGGCAAGTGGGATTGATTCAACAGGGGCGCACACATATAAATCTGCCTGAAAACACAAACCCCCACCTTCACAAACACGGAGGGAAATCAAAGCGCCTCACTCATGTTCATGGACACGCGCACCCCCCTCCCCCCCCCCCCACACACACACACACACATCATATCACCGCATAATATAGTGAAGTGGGGGTATTTAGCAGCAGCAGCAGCATATTTGGGAACTATTAATCCACGCAGGAGTGACTGCACAATGCTTCAGGACAGCTGGTTACAGGAAGTGATAAATCGTTTCACCTACAGGTGTGCAGGAAGTGGGGGGGAGGTTTTGCAGAAAATGGGGGGGGGGGGGAAGAAGAAGCCAGGGAAGGAAAGTGCTGCAGGCCGGGTGTATGTTTCTGCTCGGAGTGACTGCACAATGCTTCAGGACAGCTGGTTACAGGAAGTGATACATCGTTTCACCTACAGGTGTGCAGGAAGTGGAGGGGAGGTTTTGCAGAAAATGGGGGGGGGGGGGAAGAAGAAGCCAGGGAAGGAAAGTGCTGCAGGCCGGGTGTATGTTTCTGCTCGGCTTACCTGGAAGTGGTTATAAGCGTTTCTGGGTCTATATTCCCAGGTGTAGCTGGTGGTTGATGGCCTCTAAGGGGCATCGGTAAGTGTGAAAAGCATGAAACAAAGACACGTGGACGGCACATACACACATCTCCAGGTGAAAATCAAATAAACACAGAGGTTTAAGAAGGGGTGGGGTGCAGCACGCAGCCGGCTTCTGTAAATAAGGTGTCGTGGGTGGAGACGGATGGCCACGCACGGACAGAAAGAGATGACGGAACGCAGACAGATACATTGATCCAATCGCTACTCAGGCTGGCGGAGAGAAAAGACAGGAGTGAACATTGAGGAAAAACAGATGGAGGAAAAAAAGAGAGAGAGAGAGAGAGACAAAGAGAAATCGGGCGTGAGACGGGGAAGAATGGAAGTGAGAGACAGACAGAGAGAGAGAGAGAGGAGAGAGTGCACATGAGGAGAGCTGGGGCATACCTGACAGATAATGTTGTCATAGTACGCCAGGTTGTGAGTGTGAGCTTGGGGGGCGGGCGGAGGCGTGTCGCACAGTTTCCTTACGTTTGGCTGCGAGCCGTCGGCGGTGGTGGAGACGGAGAGGCCGTCGGTCTGCGGCTCCGTGCTCTGTGGACGGTACTTACTGGAGAGAGAGAGAGAGAGAGAGAGAAGTGGTGTGATCCCCTTTTTTTATCATCTGCATCAGGTCCAGATACTCATAAATAGCTCATGCACAGTGTAAAGCTGACAACAAAACCACACGCACACACACAATTGTTATTGGATATCAACGACAATTAGTTCAGATTGTGTCTGGTGACCATGGCATCCGCTAAGATTGTTTTTTTTTTTCATGGATTTCATTGTTAGGCTTTGTCAGTCACTCGGTTGTGTAGTTCACCTGCAATACGCCGCAATAGTGTCACCCAACCCCCCCGCCGCCCCCCCACGCACCTGCGTTTGCGAAGGCGCTTGTTTTCGTTCTTGAGGCGGTGCAGCCGCTTGGCGAAGCACACCACGATCATGAAGAGGAAGAGGAGCACGAAGGAGGCCACGCCGATCACCACGCACATCACCTGGAACTCGGTGACGGCCCAGTCGCAGCGCGTGCCTTTGTTCCAGATGTAGTCTTGCACGTTACACCTGCGCACAAACACTGGGACGTTTAAGTGTGTGTTTTGTGTTTTTTTTTTTTTATCAAAGTGATTTATCATGAGTGTGTGAGCTGAAGAAGAGTATTTACCATATGCATAGCCACAGTGTGCAAAGAGTGTAACATGGTACTAAAGGGCTGTTGACATGGTGTCCTGAGATCTGGACATCAGATCAGGGATTCGGACTGCAGCCCAGTCCTTAATGAGATCAAAGGATCAGGGTGCATGTGTGTGTGTGCCAGTGTGCCCCCCTTATCCATATTCTCTGTGTATTAGTATACAAGTGTTTGATTGCTTAGTTATCTAGTAAGTGTATGTATGTGTGCATGTTTGTACACAGGTGTGTGTTTGTGTGTGACATTAGTCAGCAGGTATAGGATGAGCAAAAGTTTGCCACTCAGCTAACAGTGAAGCTGCAAGACAGGACAGATGGTGCCTATGTGTGCTTGTGTCTTTGTTTATTGTGTGTTTGTGTTCCACTCTGACCTTACTGCATTGTCATCTGCTGCAAACTTTCTATGTGTGCATACAGCGTGTATCTGCATCCGCTGTCACGCACACAAACACACACGCTCTGTACCCCCCTGCCATTAGAACTGAGCTAATCCTTCGGCGACCCCGCTGTGATCTTGACGATCCCTCATGACACATTAAACCAGCCTTCTGTCTTTGTGCATGTCCTCAAGTGGGTGTGTGTGCATGCTTGTATGAAATGTCCTACATTTTTTCTTTTGTGTTGCAGAGGGTGCACGTTGGAAATCATCCCAACTGCACAAATAAAAAAGAGGAAATGTTTGGAGCTCCTAACAAACCTCCTATAAACTCCTGCAGCCATTTGCATACGCTACATATGCATGTGTTTACCACTTCTCCTCTACCTGGGAGAATGTTTAATCATCACCTATTTACTCACCTAAATAGGCCAATACAATTCAGCTGTGTTAAAAACTTTTTTTTTGCCTTCTCCTCACCTGCAGAAAGCTCCCATCCCTGCCACCACGGTGCACACCCCTCCGTTGAAGCAGAAATTGGGCTCAACGTCACACTGGGACACGCAGACGCCTGGTCCCGAGCGCATAAAGCCCAGCCTGCAGCCGTCCGCCCCCATGGCTCCACCCAGGCCCAAATCATCCCCCCTGTCCGGCACTGGGATGGGGGTAACGGGTAAGAACACGCCACTATCCACGTTAGGCTTCGCGTTGTCAGGGAGAGCAGGAGAGCCGGAGAGGAGCGGGTTCTCGTCCTCCATGTCGGCCGGGGGTGAAGGGGTGGGCTCGGGTTCCGGGGTGGTATCTGACGCTGAGAGGTCGTTGTCGGGAGACAGGTAGTCGTAAAAGTCAGTGAGCGTCCATGCCGTGGGGTCCCCCCCCTTCTGCTTCTGGGCTTTTGGGGCTTTGGCCCAATCCAGAGAAGAATCCGAGGGCACCACGTCGGGCGCCGGGCTGTGGAACGCCACGGTGACGACGTCATCGGACAAAGGGTTTCCGGGCTGGTCTGGGCCCGCCCCGCCGGCGGTGAGCTCCTCCCCCGCGGGGGGTTCCTCCTCGAAGAAGTCCAGGTGGACGTGCTTTCGAGAGTGGTGGCGTTTGGTGGGGCCGAGAGGGAGCGCGGCGCCCAGGACCGCTCCGATCAGGTGGTCCCTCTCTGCAGAGTCGTCACTCAGCACCATCCTGGTGCTCAGGGCCTCCTTGTTGCCAGACGACTGGTTGTGGTGGTGATGGCGTCTGGCCAGTGAATGCCTCCCTGTCAACCAGACACAAAAATAAGTTATAATAAATATAGGTTAGTAGGTTCTCCAGGGATTTAGTTTTGGATTTCCCACTCTCAAAAGACAGATTAAACCAATCATTTCCCATGATGCAGCTCAGTGGCGTCCTTTCATTAGGGCCTTTCTGCTCTATGGGGGAAAAAATGAAATGTCTGTAACTTTAAAAGGGATGCGACTCGCATTTAACAAAGGCTTTTCATTAAAAAAATCATCCTCTCAAAGCCAAGATATAAGGGGCGATGACATCAACGGGGGTTTATTTGCCCAGACGAGACAAAGCTCCTCCAGACGGCGAGTGTTTCACAAGCGCCTCCGTGTGACAACTGCGTTCACTTGATGTGTAACTGTCAACTGTGGCCCTTCGACATACTCTAATGACGAACGATGCATAAGTGACGGAATAATTAATAAGGGCTTGTAATGACATTATACAAACTTCTCTTTTGTGCCGGAGCTAGTCCCACCGGTGTCTCTGTTGTGTTTTATAACGGATGAGGTGTGAATAATTGAAACAGATCCCCGAAAGTATTCCACAGAAATGCCTCAAGGCTGTACCAGGCCAGGTTTTCCCTGAGAATACTGTCAAATCACTATATCCATTCCATTTTAAACCCAGCTGGCTTTGATAAACATTATAAAAAAATAATAATAATAAATAAGTATTTAATGAGACTGCTGATTCAAGGTTAAGGTTGCCTCAGCAAAAAAAAAAGCAGGGCTTTGATTTGATGTTTTTTTCTTCTTTTTCATTTTACGAGCTAAGTGATTAATTGTGAAAGAGCTGTGGACTGTCGTGTAATCAGACTGTGGGAGAAGTGGGATTAGGCACATGGAGTGATGGACCAATGAGCCGTGGCGACCGAGACGTGGGCGAGGATTAGATTAGGATTTAGAAGCTGTAGGTTAGAGGCCCTGTGCTGTGTTCTTGGCAATCTGCAGATAAAAGGCGCACAAGACAGGAGAAACCCAGTGGAACGGAGGCCACACAGAAACTCGCACTGTGCAACTTCAATTCGAGCTGAGAGTTTCCAAAGAGACCAAACCTTTCCATCTGCTCTTTAGGACACAGATACTATGGCTGAAAAAAAAATGGAAAAATTGCGTTTTAATACTTTTCCACTGGCCTGGTGCATCTGCACAAATGGCCAAAGCCAATCCGCATGCTCTGTCCCACTGCCACCCTGAAAGCCCCGCGTCCAATGGGATCACTGCTCTCAGTGTCTGCCACTTCATTCACGGCGGATACCAAACAAAAAAACATCTGAACGTGCCTGGAGTCACGAAGACCGAGCGGTGGCTGAGGAAGCCATGAGATGCACCTCACACACACACACACACACACGCACGCACACACACACGCACTGCTGTTGCCATGGTGAGATGTAAAGAGGTGCCGCGTTGGAAGGAAGAGTGGGGCGAGCGAGTTGCAGTGGAAACAGAGAATCCAGTGTGAGCGCTCACTCTCTCTCTTGTTTTCCAATCAATCGCGATGCCAGTCAGGGATGTTGTGTGCCAACTCCATCTGTGGGAAAACCGAGGCGGAGTGGTTGGGAATGCTTGGCGAGTTTGTGGCAGAGACAGACATGCTCCCCGCTTGCTTCAAACTGATTACCGCCGATTCGAATTTTCATTGAAAGGTCCAACCTGCCAATTTGTGTCCCCCCGTTGAATCTCGGGGGTCACATCCTCTCAGCATCTGGCGTTCTCGTGGCGATTAAATGAAAGTCCCAAAAGGGAACATGGAGAGATTAGCACCAGGCCCCAGCTTGGTGTTTTTTTTCTTTTCATTTCCGTTTGAGGGATGGTGTGAATTGTGCCTTTAACTGTCAGTCAGCTCCGCACCTCTGGCGTCGCCCAGAGCACGTCGCCATGGTAACAAGATCTACCTGAGGTCACTGTGGCTGCAGACTTCCAGCAGCAGAGGGAATTGTGGGAAGCCGTACCGTTGTTGGATGTTTTTTGGAGAATATAATGTCAGGTTATATCTATGTGACTATTTAGCATTTGAGCGTTTTAAACACTCCTCTCTCCTCCTGTGTGCGTGCATGAGAGAGTCAGGGTGATGCTGGTGATGTGATCCACTGCGACATATCATGAGCTGTCTGGGGCTACAGGGCAGATGGACCTCACAGTGTGCATCCAGTCACACACACACGCGCGCACACACGCACTTACGTGGCACAGCACCCAGGAGTCTGGATTTTATACATAGTGCTGACAGGGCTCTCAGGGATAACCTGCATTCCTGTGTGTGTGTGTGCAAATGCGTGCGTGCGCGCGCATGAACTAATAATCGATGGTTTTATTCCAGTGTCTCAAACTGGAATTTTAATTGCTTTTCTTGGACCCATATTAAAGTTAATATATCATAGCACTTGGGATGTTTTGTGTACTCGACTGCCTTAGAGCCACGTGTTCCTAATAATCTGCCACCTGAGGGCACATACATGACCACGTGCTCCCTGCGGTTCACGTCATGACAGACACATCATCCGGTGCGCGTTCATCGGTCAATCTGTCGCCATGGTTACGCCTCGGCACACATACACACGTGAACCCCGGCGACCCTGCGCGTGCACGCGTCGCCCTGTTGCTGGGCAGCGTCGGGCGGTGGACGCCGGAGGAGACTGCGGGGATGGAAGAGGGGGTGTGGTGGCCTCGGCTGTCTCAGGCGTCCCTTGGACGTCTGATGGAATTCACCACGTCCCCCTCCCCCGGGACAGTGCGTCTAATCCCGTCTTTGTCTGCTGCATCACCCTCACACACATGGACACAAACCTCATTGCCGTTATATCAAATATAATCACATGTCAATTATTCTAACACGGAAGGGGCATGAGATTGACCAGGCTAGTGTCATTAATGATCAACAATCTATAGCTGCTCTTAACATGCGAGAGAATAACTGAGATGATGTGAGATTAGACCATTAGATTTGTCAAAAATCACTGACAGCCTTTAATGCAATCTCGAAAACCAGCCTAACTGGTGACAAGTGCAAAGGTTTGGATTTGAACATTTGCATTTAAAGGATTAATATCCATATTAAAACCCCACAGGATACAGGATCAGACTGTTAATACCCAGGTGATTATCAAGAGGTTTAAATAATCCCACTGCATCCTGTAGATCTGATCATTGAACAGTGATGGCCACATTTCCAAGGCAGCTGCACACACGATCACTGTCATGTGTCATTTTCCACATAGAAGCAGGTGACACACACACACACACGGACACGGACACGGACACACACCCGGGGTGGGACTCACCGTGTGCGGACAAGGGGGCGATGACCAGGTAGACGGCCACCAGCAGCTGCCAGGTCCCGGCACCGCGCCACATCCCGCCCGTTATTCCCCTGAGGTAACACCGGTGCGAACTCTAATCCCGCTCCTCGTGTCCGCGGACAGATGATCCTAACGGCGGCTGCTTCCAAAGTTCAGATGTCGCCGGTTTCCGCCATATCGCTGCAGTCTGTTTCTGTGTGTGTGTGTGTGTGTGTATGTAAACCCGTTAACGGCTCGGGTTCGGTTCCATTGTCTCGCGCGCACTTCCACCTCTCTCTCTCTCGCTCGCTCGCTCCCTCTCTCCCCTCTCTCTGTCTCGCGCGTGTGCGCGTTTCACTCCGCGGGAAGTTGTAGTAGTAATGCGCGCGCCCGGCGGAGGGTCTGCAGCGCAGGACTCAATGATCCGGGTTTGTCTGCGCGCGCCACGTTAGTCCTCGATCCGAACCACGGCACGTCGCGCGGGCGAATGTCAGAGAGCCAACATACACGCACACACATACAAACACACACAGAGAGAGAGAGAGAGAGAGAGACACACACACACACACACACACACAGCCTCAGTCTGCGGTGGCGTGTGCAGAAGGAGGGGATTTAAATCGCGTCTGTTATCGCTGGGAGTCAATATGCTCCATTTTACACTGCTAATGAGTGTGTGCGCGCGCGTGTCTGTGTGTGTGTGTTAAAGTGAACATTATGTCCAAGAGTCTCTCTCTCTGGGTGGTGTTTTATGTCACGTTATGTTATTATGGTCCATGTGGCCTACGGCCATATTGAGTGTGTGTGTGTGTGTGTGTGTGTGTGTGTGTGTCTGTTTGTGTTGCCTAATGTCTATATAACAATAGAACAGTAGAAGGATTAATCACAGCCACCATGCATATGAATGCAGGCACACACTCGCTCTCTCTCGCACACACACACACACTCCCTCCCATTATTTCCTAGTCTCACTCTCTTCCTCCTCAGACACTTGAATCCTCGTCATTTTTCACGTGGCCTTAGAATCACTACATTTAATTGATGTTATTTTTCCTATGCCACCCAAATAGTTTAATCAAATTTCATCCCAACTCTACACTCTAATCCACTTTCCAGTTTCTCTCACAAAGAGCAAACGGAATGCCCTGCCCAGACAACCCACTCTCGTCCTAAATGGGATTATGTTAAATACATCATGAAATAATCAAGACCAAATACTAACAAATCTTAGGAAACAAATTGCGGTTTTGCTCATTGAATTGGCAGCAGATTGATCCCAGCTCCTGCAGCGAGCAACGTCCCACTGTTCCCATCAATTATCCTTCCAAAAACATACACACACACACACACTACAGTCCAAACCAAGTCACTCTTCTGCACAAGTTGGCAGAGAGAGAGAGATAGAAAAGAATGGCCACGGGTGGGGAGGAGAGAGTGTGTGTGTGTGTGTGTTGTAAAGGATGGAGCGATAAGGCTAACCATTGAAGAGAGGGAGCTGGGGAGTGGTGGAGATAGAGAAAGAGAAAAATGTTCACTGATGCTCTGCCAAACAGAGCAGAACGAAATTGCTTTTGCACCACCCCACACGTACACACACACACACAGGCCTGTATATTCCATCTTCCAACTCTGACTCTTCCTATAGCGATTTGATTAGTTGCAATATTTGTCCTTATTTTTAACCGACAGGCGAGGTTACGGTGGTTGTGTAGGGTGGAGGAAACTCAAATATGTCCTTGTGTAATAGGAACAGATGGATCTCACTGAGAAGTAGAGAGGAAGAATAGCACACCTCCGTGGTGGCCAAGCCCTGTGCGTGCATGTGCTGGTGCGTCTATTTTTTTTTTTTACATCCTGTGTTCCTGTGTTGAACAGTGAGGGGTGGACAGGATGTCCAAATGTCCTCCAGCATCTTTTCACTGTGTGTGTATTTGTGTGTCTGTGCATGTGTGTCCACATATATATATATATATGTGTGTGTGTGTGTGTGTACAGTATATGTTTACGTATACATACGTTTAGTATTTATGAATGAATGAGTTGGACTAACAAGACAACAAAAAGGCTTTATATAAAAAAAACTTTATTGAGTCGAGTTCAATCTGCAGATTTCTCAACTCTGACATCAGAGAACAAATATTTCAATATTTATAAATGTGTGACTGCTGCGGAGGATTTATCTTTAAGCTGTTGTTCTTGAATCATTCTGCCGGTGTTACATTTTTTTTATGTTTATGTCGTGGATGAACAGTGTATGTGTGTGTGTGTGTTTTGTTTTTTTGTGGTTATTTCAGCTGTGCGTGGACGCAGGAGGACCGGGCTGAGCTGGGGTGATCCCTTCAGGCTGCGTGGACGGGTCTGCAGGAAGAGGTTTGTGTTATTCACACAGAACGGGACTGAAAATAACGCCAGTGTGAGAAATGTACGACAACAGAAAAGAAAGACTCACACATGCCATTAGGTGCTCCGGGGTGGCGGGGGGCCATCGGCTGGGTGGTGCCTCCACCAGGCATCATCCGGTTGGGCAGGGGCTGGCCTGAAAAATGAACTAAAATGTTAGTGGGATGTCCATTTAGCATATTAATAGTTAGATTTCCTTGTGTGTGTGTGTGTTGCTGTGTGTTTTCTCCTGACCTGAAGGCTGCACAGTGAATCCCAGCTGCCCTTGCTGCTCCCTCTGCTGCCGGACCTTCATCTCTGCCTGTTTGAGCTGCTCGGTGTGGAACGTCTGTCTCTCTGAAAGAAGCTGCTGCCTCTGCTGCTCCAGCTGCGTGAACATGTGCACAAAAATAGGAATTGGCGGGGGAATTTAGTTGTGCCACTGTTGCTCCTGGACGTACGAGGCACGGGAGCTTTTTAAACCACGTTTTTGTCGTCTTTGTTTTATATTCGCTCACCGCTTCTTTCTCACGGTCCATGATGGTCTCCAGCTCCTCAAAGTGTCTCAGCTTGATCTCCAGCTTCTTCATCTGCGTCTCCACCAGCAGCGCCACCAGCGACTTGATCTTCCTCTCCTCTACTGCCGCCAAATGCTGTGAACACAGGAGAGAACATTTGAGCAGGAGATCGAAAAACAAGAGGTAAACCGCCACACCACAACACACGAGAAAGTAAATGAACTACTATATGTTACAAGGAACATATTTATCTATATTATATATATTTTTTGCTCACACATGACTCAGACCTCTTTATGTGTAGATGGGCGTTGTTTCCTCCACATTGGTTTGCTAAAATGACAGATCATTCCTAGTGATGTAATACGCCCTCTAGTGGCTGTATTTGGCATTACATCATTAAACAGGCAGATGATTGTGAATTTTCTCCCTCTTCATTGCAACATAAAGCCACTTTTATTTCTCTTATTGGCTCAGGGACATGAATTGCTGACAGGAAGAATGTTTTTATTAATATAGGACCGTTTTTCAAAAGAGAGGTCTTAAAAGTGGTCCCCAAGACGTGTCTGTTTTAGTTGCTAGGAGACCTCAGACTTGAATAAAAAAAGCCTCCACTTAAAATGACATCCATTGCTTCACTTTAAGCTGCAGTGATTGGCCAGTTCTGAAGCGAAGAGGGAAGGCGGGCTGTACCTTGGCCTTTGTGGCAGCCGAGGCGAGAGCAGCTGCCGCTGCCGTGGCAACGCTTCCCTCCACCAGCTCCAGCTCCATCATTCTCCTCCCCTCGTCCCCGTCGACCTCTCGCTGCCCCAACATCTCGTCGTCATCTCCCCTTACTGGATCATAGAGAGAACTGTGTTTAATATAGCCACACACAATATGGCGGAATATTACAGTACATGCATATACTGTAAAAATGTCCATACCGTCTCCCTCAAGTATATTCTCGGCAATTTCCCTTTTTACAAGTTCTCCCTCCAATGTCGGCCCACTGGGTTCCAGCTTTGCAGAAACCTGAAACGATCCAAATACACAAACACACAATCCTTTAACTAAAAACGCAGCAGATACATTAAAACTCAAGATCTTATTGAAGATTTAGGGGAATCGAATGGAATTTACACATGCTGGAAAAGTGGCTGTAATGCACCTAAGAGCTATAAAGTCAGGCTCTTATGTTTCCTAACATTACCTGAAGGGTGGCTGAGTTTGGCTCCATTTTGTCCGCATCCATCGATTCTGAAGAAAAAGGAAAAGACGGTATATATACATTGTGGAGTGTTTGAACTGTCCACATTTAATTGTGCGTGATGAAAATGTGTCAAAAGTTTTACCCGTTTTTTCGGGGTGGTTGGATATTTCCGAAATCTTATCCACCGAGTCTTCGTGCGTTCTGGAAAACTCCTCTACAGACAAAGAAGCCCAAATCACACCAGGCAAACTGTACATACAGAGCACCGTCTCTAAATATACCATAACCTAGACAACACACAAGTTAACACTCCTCCCTCTGTCCTCTCACCCAGCGCGGCCTTGGCTGCAGATGACGCCACCCGCGGATCCACCACAGATGCCAGGAAGGCCACGGTGCTCATGACGGGGTTCTCCGATTGGCTGAAAGGCACGGGCTGGAACGCCAGTGGACCCAGGGATGCTGAGGAGTCTTCTAGATAAGGGTCTTCAATGGGCAGGCGGAGGAAGTGGAGGATACATTCGTCCTGTGTCCGGGAACCCACGTGCTCGGATACTTTGTTCCAGTCGTCTCTGTACACCTCCAAGGCCTGAGGGTGAGCGGAAGGTGATGTCAGATTTCAGATTCTCCCCAAGACGTGTGTTTAAAAAAAAAAAATAAGAAAAGTGGCTGACTTGCCTCTAATAGCAAGAGTGTCTCTTGCTCTGTCCATTCCCTTCCTGCACTCGCTCCTTTAGTCTGAGGGAGGTGGAATAATAATAATAATAATGATTAGGTATGATTAAAAAAGCAAGCTAAAATGTTATATGATTAGGTTCTATTTTTTTTCCACTGTTGCAGTTGGAGACCTTGGGGTGTTTCCTGGCGTAGATGTCAGAGCGCAGACCAAAGCTCTGGCTGTCCATGGGCTTCTCTCGGCTCCTCTCCGGGAAAAACAGCATGTGCTGCGAGGCGGTCACCTGCAACAGGGAGAGTAAGCACATATATATATTCATATCAATCAGTGTGAAGAAGCTGCTGTCACGTTCCAAGCAGGTGCAGCGCGTGTGTGTGTGTGTGTGTGTGTGTGTGTGTGTGTGTGCGTGCGTGTCTCACCTGTAGGGGTTTGTGTTGTAGTGGGGCCAGCCCAGACGGCGTGTCAGCCAGTACGTTGAAATGAGGGGTGGGAGGGGGTCCCATGGGGAGGGGTCTGCTCTCTGCATCCACCTGGTAGTTAATCATACCCCACTGCTCCAAAAATGCATGAACCCTGGACACATGGAATGTATGTATATTTTTAAAATGTCTATTCACTTTAGAATAATGCTTCTATGGACGACCAATTTCCTACACCACATGCCGCATGTTCCCTCCAAACACAGATTCCTTTTTTAATTGTTTTTAAATTTACATAGTTGATTGCCCACGCGCTGCACCTCATTTAGCAGACGCGGCAGAGGTAGCACACCCACACTACGTCAATACCTACCTCATGACAGCACAGACGTCTCCAGTGAGGTTGCGTCTGCAGGAGGTGGAACTGAGGTACTCCTGGGGGTTCAGCCGGTACGTGTCGATCATGAAGTTGCGGTATGCCAAGAAACTGTTAGGCACAGGGAGGACGCAATGCCGTGAGCGAGGCCATCTCCACCATCTCCGTTCATGGGGACATGTGAATGTAGGCGCTACTTACATTTCGGGAGATTTGGACTTGTTCTTTCCATTGAAGAATTCGGGCAGTGCGCGTTTCTCGATTAAATGAATGCTGGAAAAGTGGATCCTTGGGGTGAGGTTGTGCCGGTGAAAGATTCGAATAGAAGTCGGGAGTATCTTTGTGCGGATGTTTACCTGTTGTAGTTGAACCAAGAGGTGTAGCTTGGTATTATGATGTGATGGGTTTGTTCTGTGATATTGTCCTCTCCCTCCGATAGCCGTGGAATCTCTCTTCCCTCTTCATCTTCCTGCACACGCGCATACACGGGGTGTGAGACAGAGAGCCAGTTTAAACACAAACGCAAAACCGACATTTTTTATTATTATAATTTTTATTTTTTTTACCCTTCCAGGAAAATCCTCCTCCAGTTCATCTGAAAGAGAAAAAAAAAACAAATCTAAGTGCCTAAATATAAACAAGCACACACTAGCATCTGTAAAAAAAATAAACACATTTTATTATTGTAGCACATGCAAGCTTACCCAGGTCTGCCATGGTGCCTCCTTTGACAGGTGTGTTCTCACTGTCTTTCTTCAGGTTGACTACACAAAAAGGGAAATAAACTTGAGTGTTTACACATCCCAGTACCTTTTATATAAAAAAAAACATATTATATATATTTTAAGTTAGTGATGGTCCCTGCCTGTTTAGTGTTTACCATTCTTAGGTAGTATGACCTCCTCCATGTTAGGAACAGGGGTAGGGTCCTCCATGTCTTTGGTCAGGTCCTCTTCCACTTCCTCTTCCTGTTTTTCACGCTTTCTTCTGCACAAGCAAAAACAATGGGTGATGCCAAACCTTGCACCGATATGCCAAACCCAAAGTTGACCCCTGCTGTTCCTCCCGTGGTTTCTCACCCCTTCTTTCCTTTCTTTCTGCCCTCAGAGGAAGGAGGAGAGGGGGATCGTCTTCTCTTCTTTGACGGGGTGGACTTTGGCTCCTGAAAGAGATGGAAAACGTTGACTGAAAGACTGAAGATGGAGAGCCTTAAGACAAAGAAAAAGGTACCATAATAATTGACACAAACCTGCTCATCCTGGAGGTGGATCCGCCTGCGAAGGATTACGGGTACGTTCCTCTCATCTACACAATAGTCTTCCTCATTCATCCACTCGTTGAACGCATCCGTGTCCAGAACCCAACCAGCATGGACCTAGCGCAACAAAAACACCCCACACAAACATTGAATCAGGAATTCAGGAGTAATATTTGAAGTGTGTTATAGTAATACGTGCTTTTATGCTTATGCTCACCCTCCAGGGTCGCTCTGAATGCGGTGGCTCTTCCACCTCTCCTTCGACGTCACCGGAGGACAGCCAGCTGTCATAACTTTGGGGGGGAAAAAAGAGACAGACAGGAATCAAAATGGGTGAGAATACCAAGTGTGTGCATTTGTGTATGTGTGTGCATTACCTGTCAGGGTGCATGCCCCAATGTACCAGGACGTGCTTGTCTTTTCGCATGACAGGACGCATCCACTCATCTGAAAATAAGCGTGTCAACAACAATGTGTCAAGTTAAATTAGTTCTCGGGATTTAGGTCATCAAACGCATTGTACATGCACCAATTTGCACTGACCTTCGTCTGTAGAAACAGGTAAGGGATAGATGTGGTAACCCGCAAGTGTTCGGTCCTCAATGATTGTACCCTGAGCAAGAAAAAAAACTGTGACCCATAAGCACTGAGAAGAAACTATTTTATCAGGGCTACACTTGTTTCAATTGGCCACACGGGCATATGTACTTCTAATTCTAGAATAAATGCTCCCTCTGTGTTGAGTCAACCCGTGCCTCACTGTTTTCTGCAGCAATTTACCTGGTGCTTGGTGATGATAGTGGTCAGTCTGCTGACCAACTCCTGATCCAGTGTGGGGTCCAGATATATCACAGGCAGCGACATACAGTTGCTCTGATGAAACGCAAAACAGATGTGCAAGCTCAGTGGTGTGTCTTTGGTGGGATGGTGTCCAAGTACTGTGTGTGTGTGTGTGTGTGTGTGTTTTCGTTACCTGAACCAGTGCTGCTTTAATGGCACTAAACATCTCCACATTCCTCTCAGTTCTTGATGGATTTTGCAGGTCAAACCTTCGCCTGTGAGGATAGGGAGAGGAACAAAGAGATATTAAAGACGCAATAGGAAAGATTATTAGTGTCTAATGATGATGAGGCGTGATACTCACCAGCCTTGTTCAGCCTTAAACTTGTAGGCAGTTCCGAGAATGTGGCCGAGTCCTCCGCCTGGTCTCAAGTCCAGGAAGCACTGTGCCTATAGTGAAATTATGTTTTTAAATCGTCATGCAGGATTTTAAGATCTGCCATTGCGTAATCTCTCGCCTCGTAACAAGGACTATTATAAAAGCTATTTCAGATTCAAATTGTATTTGTTTACGGATATTTTAGATCTTAAGTCTGACTGATTCCCTCATTCTGGACAGACTTGAGTGAAAGTGTAAAAAAAAAAAAAAAAAAGATGCTGATGACCTCAGATGCTGTGATTTCTAAGGTTGGAGTGAGAGGGGCAGACTCACAGGCAGTTTGGTGAGAGCAGGACTGGAAGCTTGTCGTCCAAAAGCATCCTCCTGGAACTGGAGGAGCTGTAAAGTGACTGCAGCCAGGGCCTGACATGATGGGGCGTCCACCAACACATACTGACACACACACATTACAGGGAGACAAAAGAATGTTTTTAATCATCCACCAATAAACAAATCGCAATAAATATATATATATATATAAGCGTCAACGTTGCCTTCCTGCATTTACAGACAGTTGAGTCTGGCTTTGATTCATCTGAAGGATTTGGCTCAATTTAAATTTCATCTTATACATTTCGATTGTAATAATAGATCTTCTTATCCAGATTAAAGGTAACTAGCATGAGAGGTTTGTTTACATTTGGAGCCAACGGGGTGGCTAACAGGGGGCGGCTAGCTTGTTAGCTAGCTGGCTAACCTTTTTGTAGTGCTTCCCGATCCACTGTCGCACCGCCTCCAGCTGGGCTAAAGTATCCGGGCTCTCCCAGAACCTGGCGGACGGGCTGCTGTCTTTCCTCCGATGCGCAGCCGGTCCGGCGCGGGCCTGGCTCGGCCCGGGAACCCCGAGGTTGGCTCCTCCGGACATTTCGGCCAAAATAAACCGAGATAAATTTCAAACGGGACAACAACACCGGCTAGCGCGCTCGCTAGCTATCGTGTTCTCGCGTCCTCCCGCGAGACCTAACGGTGTTGTCGCAGCTCTGGGTTTACTGTTTTTCAAGATTATTATTGCAATTTTTGAGGTTTATTTAATTTTAACGGTGGGATTTTTAAAAATATTATTTCAAAATTGTTTTCTGTACAACTTGCCGAACTTGTGATTTTTATTTTACTATTTTATTTTTGCAAGCTGGCGTTTTCACTTCCGCTCAACACGACGAGGAAGTAACTGCGCAGGACATGTAAACAAGACAAGAAAAGTACGAGTGTTTTGTATTTTCTCATTCATTTACGTCCTTTAATTCACAAATTGTATCAATTACACTACAGGCAGTAGTTAATAGTATACACTTTATACTGCCTGGTCTTACTGACTATGCGATTATTTAAACCCACAAATCGTCCCTGACCACGTCTCCCTAGTCCCCCTGAGGTCCCATGGGTGTCCAGGGTCTGACCACCTTCGTGGAGGGGAACAGGCACTTCCTCCAGGATGTCAGGTTCCGGGACAGTCGGCTGGTGATCGACGGCTGCAGTCTGTATTTCAACCTGTACTTCACCCACGGTTTGGACCAGCAGCACGGGGGAGACTACGATGCTTTCGCCCACCTGCTCACGCAGTTCCTCTGCGCCTTGGCGGCCTGCAACATCCAACCGTACGTGGTGCTGGATGGAGGTGAGGATGCTGGAGGAGAAACTCCGTTTTTTTAGGCAATTCACAGATTCAAATGTTTAGATCTAATACTTCAACTTGCCAAATATCTCACGGGCAAAGGTTAAAATTACAGTCAGATATAGGGAACCTAATTTAGTGGTGGGTAGCTGGTAGCTTCTACCACAGTTAGTTAAAATAATATTTTCCTTAAATTCCTATAGACCCGATTTCATATATAACACAGCTTTAATCTCTGCTTTATTATCTGGTGTAATAAATGTTTTTTTTTTGTTTGAGTCTTTCCCTCCAAATTACTTGAAAGTGTATGTAATAGTCCTCTCTGAATCTCAAATAAACAGTACGACCAAATTAAAACCATGTTCTTAATTTTACATCTTATGCATTTTTTTCCACCATGGTTAAATAAGACATTTAAGTTAAATAGTTTTAAACTGTTTTTGTTAGTGTAAAAAGTAAATTGATTAATTAATTATATTGAACAAAATCAGTCGGTGCTTCCTTATATATGAATATGATAACTTGATCCTGCACATACTGTCAATCAACAGGTTATTTCTCTTTTTTGTGTGATTATAAGGTATGGATCCCAGTGACAAGAAGTTTTCAACTCTACGTCAGCGTCTGCAGTCCAAGATCAAGGAGGCAGACAGTATCGCTCATGGCCGCAACGGCTCCGTCCTTCCCCTCCTCACGAGAAACGTCTTCATCCAGGTCCTCGTTCAGAGAGCAGTCCCAATCTTCCAGTGTCCGGCAGAGGCCGACTGGGAGATCGCATGTTTGGCCCATCAGTGGAAGTGTCCGGTTCTGACCAATGACAGTGACTTTTATATCTTTGACTTACCAGGTGTGGGTCCTGCCAGGAATTTTGACCAAAATATCCCATTGTCATACATTCCGTTTATCTTGATTTTCATAGTCTAATATTGTTTTTATGTCTTTTCTTAGGTGGTTATCTGCCACTCCGTTTTTTCCAGTGGACCAACCTTAACGGTAAAGCCTCCAGTCGCTTCATCTCAGCTCGGTGTTACACCTCGAACAGCCTTTGTCGCTGGTTCGGAGGCATGAACCGCGACTTGCTACCCTTGTGTGCCGTCCTGACCGGTAACGATTACGGCACCCCAAAGGACGCTGAAACACTCCTTTCTCGTTTGGACGTGAACGCAATAGGGAGAGCCAAGGGTAAAGGTAGAGCACCCGCCTCCCGCATCGAGGGCCTCCTCCTTTGGCTCTCTTCTTTCTCGTGCGCGCAGGAAGCCCTCGAGGAGGTGAGCAGACTAATGGGCGACGCAGGCAGTCAGGGCCCGAGAGGACAGAAAGGTGGGCTCAGTTCCCAGCTGTGGGCGGGTATGCAGGAGTATCACGTCACCCCTCAGAGCTCTCTGGCCCGCTGGTTCTCCGGAGGCAAGGCCGCCCCGGGAGGGTGGAGCTCCGGGCCGGCCTTGCTACCGGAGTGGCTGGTGCAGGCTGCCGCACGGGGGCAGCTGGCCCCCTTGGTGGTGGATGCTCTGGTGATGCGCAGGGTTCTGCTCATCCCACAGGTGGAGAACAGCAAAGTGTCCAGCAGCCACTGTAGCGCCAGGACCGTACGTCAGGCTATATATGGGATGTTACAGCAAAGGGGCCAGAGTGCGGGTGGCAACGTGCAGCCGGGAGGTGCTGTACAAGAAAACATCAGCAAGGGTACGAGAGGTGGGAGAGGGGGGAGAGGACAGGGTGGCGGTAGAGGTCAGGGCATCATTTCACCCACACAGCCGGGCGAACATCTAGGATTCAGCCCTCAACAAGCAGCTGGTGGAGCCACAATGGACGCCACTGACCTAATGAGGGTGGAAGAGTATGACCGCGTGGATATGAACTTGAAGAAAAACGAAGTGGAGGCACGCCTACCCAGAACTCCTGTATGTCTGGACACACTCGGTCAGGTAAAACTCATTTGAAATATTTCCTCTTTATTTTCTATACGTCTTTTACAATAAGCGTCTTTCAATGACTTTCAATTTTTTTTCTCCCCACAGGCTCCTGTTGCAGTGCGTAGTGGTGTCCTGTTGGAGGTCTTAGGCGTGAAGGAGTGCGCCCTGGCTGCGGTCCCTCTCCACCTCCGACTGGCCGTAGCGGTGACCGGCTTGTGGCTGCGCGAGGCCACGCCCACACCCTCCCAGCACCAGCTCCAGGCCCTGTTGCTGGGCATGGTTCACGGAGAGCTGTCCTGGAACAACCAGCCTGGTGCCGCCAATTACCAATACGGTGGTAAATTCTGCTCCGTCTCTCATGTTGTTTCCCCAAAGTGAAGACCATTATGGTCACCCGTATGATCACTCACCCGATGCTGCTTGTGGGTCGTCCTAGTCCCGGGCGTAAACTGGGCTGCGGAGCGCGGTGTGTGCGCAGCGCTGGAGCGACTCCGTGCGAGGCCAGGGGAGAGGCGGGGCTTAGACGTCGGCGTGGCTCACGGTGTGAGCCAATGGCAGGCCTGCCTCTGGAGTGGACTGTGCCTCAACCAGCTGCTGCTGATGCCCCTGCCCGAACCTCATCTCACATGGTAAGACACGTGGACCCCAACTCAGCCGGCATATCATGAGTATTCTCATTATAGATAAATCTGACATTTATTTACAATTTTGTTTTTTCTATAAGTAGTCAGTGGTGATCACGATTTTTAAAAACATCTTCCCTCTCTCAGGTTGTTCAGCGGTACCTTGGTCCACGGCCTCCACAGGTATCTGAAAGGGGGACAGGCGGCGGAATCCCTCCTGACCAGGGGTTCCTTGTCCGGACACCTGTACTCGTCCCTCCTGGACGCCGTGAGGAGCTGCGGCTCCAGGGTCCATCCCTCCTCTTCAGCAGCAGGGAGGGGGAGGAGAGGCGGAGGTCGCGGAAGAGGAGGAGGAGGAGGAGGAGGACGGAGGGGCGGTGGGAGAGGTGCTCGTGGAGGGGGACGAGGGAAGGAGGAGGAGGTACACAACCGGTTCGCTCTCCTGATGAAGGATGACGATTGGTGAGGGAGGTGGATTAAAGCTCCCCGCCAAACGGGGGCCAAACGGGGGCCAAACGAGGGCCAAACAAGGAACACGTTTCCAGTGGTTTGTAGGACATACTCAGGTAATTGAAGATTAACATCTCCTGTTCACCACTGCGCTCCATCCATCTTTTACAGCCGATTTGCACTAATTGAACCTCTTGCTGCCTTTCATGTTCACATTTCTGTTGCCATCTATAAATCACGTGATGTCCAAACATATACACTCAGAAATATAATATTTTTTTTAGCTTATACTTGTTTTTTCATGATTCTATTGCAGCTTACATCATGTTAATGAGCAAAATATGAATTTTTATTCCATTTTATCGCAGCTGTCTTAATGTAATGAATTTGATGCAATTGCTGTGTTAAATTCTATTTTCTAAATCTTTGTATTTAGTAACTAAATACATTCGTTTCTCATTGTACCCACATGACTGAAAATAATAATAAAAAAAACGCTTATTCATGTTTATTTGTTGGCTGTACAGGAAGTTTTATGTTTCATATAAATATAAACAATAGAACAAAAATTCAACGATTCATAAATGCATTATATCTACACTGTGTAACAGTATGACTTTCACAAGATAAAAAAGAAACAAATAATTCAAAACATTTCTAAAACATACAGGAACAACTCTGGCTGAATTCTTTTAGCTTTTGCTTTGTGTCGACAAACTAATGTCATTAAAAGACTCTTGTCCACTAAAACATACAAAAAATGTGGGTCGTTTTCTCTCTGGGACTCTTTACAATTAAAAGTAAAAAAGAAAAGTATCCAGAACATAACTACCTACAGTGCAGACATGAACCTTCACGTTGGCATGAGCTGGGAAAGCACGGCGTCCTGTGAATCAGCTCAGATTTGGAGGAAACAACGCATAATCAAATATTCTCTAAAGCGGCCTCTCGTCTTTCGGCGGTGGTGAGGTGGAGTCGGACGCAGACGCGGCGGCGGCAGCGTGCGAGTGAGAGTCTATTAGGTCCGTGTCTTCGTCTTCGTTGACTCCGCATGTGTCCACCACACAGATCAGGCAGCTGGTGACGGGAAACGCTCGCACCTTGCTGCAGGTCACCCACCTCAACATAGAAAAAAAAATCACAAACAGGTTAGTATTCAATATTATTGTGTGTAGAACTGCACTCTGCATGTCTGTACAATACATTCTATGGTATTAAATAGTTAAGGCGTATGTTACATTCATTGTGGATAACCAAAAACAGCTGATCGAAAGGAACTTATTCAGCCTTGTAATTTAATTGATTTCAATTGTCAAAACCACTTTCATCATTAACAAATGATAAAGATGTAAAAGTATTTGGATGGCAATATTTATTTTATTTTATCTTGGGGATTTTTAGGGAATACACTGACCTGTCGGTGTCAGTGTGGTACTCCAGGACGTGTCCGAGCCGCCCCACACCTTGGAACCCTGCCAGCACATAGATGACATCACCCACCGCCGCACACTTCACCATCACACCGC
The DNA here is from genome assembly GCA_016785305.1 of Colistium nudipinnis. NCBI lineage: Eukaryota > Metazoa > Chordata > Actinopteri > Pleuronectiformes > Rhombosoleidae > Colistium > Colistium nudipinnis. The sequence goes on from JAFBJU010000318.1 coordinate 99,141, forward strand.
GCCACGGCATCGGCGCAGCCGCCCGCCACTCATTGGTGTCAATGTCGTAGTACTCCACCGAGTCCAGACCACCTACGAGAAACGGGAAAAAACACATCATACTGATGCAACAGGTACAGTTTATATTCAGTATTATTATTATCACAGTACCGCACATATCAGTTTAATTACCTAACGACCCCTGACCTCCAACAGCATAGATCCTGTTGTTGACCACAACCAGCCCGTGGTTCTTCCTGACCTCTCTCATCGCACACAGCTCCCGCCATCTTGGGGACAGGGAGACAGAGACAGACATTAGGACAAGGGAGGGATGTAAACCAATGGGGGAAAAATGCCTTTGGAAGGTGAAAATGCAAATATAATGTACAAATAGAACAGTAACGCAACCGTGCGTTATTGCGACTCACTGTTGCGTGGAGGGGTCGTAGACCTCACAGTTGTTCAGCACCCTGCCAGCCACGTTGTTTCCCACTGTCCCGCCGCAGACGTAGATGAGGCCGTTGGCCTCCACGGAGCCGTGGCTGCAGCGGGCCATCAGCATGCTGCTCTTCACCTGCCACGACTCCGTCCGCGTGTCGTAACATTCGAAAAGGTTCAAGGCCGAGCTACCTGTTCATTTTAAACCAAAAAAAAAGACAAATATATGGAATATATGGAAATTAAAACCACACCGATCCTCACATTTCCACTCCCTCTACTCACCCACTTCAGACCCCCCGGACGTGTAGATTTTGCCCTGTGCGGCGCAGGCAGCCAGACTGTCGCGTGGCGTGGGTGGACCCAGCTTGGAGTACCAGCTGTCCTTCAGAACATTGTAGCAGTCCATGCGCTTGATGGGGAAGAGCTGCGAGCCACCCAGAATGTAGACCACGTTGTCCCAGAATACAGCTGTGGCATCACGACGCTTCTCAAAGGGGCAGCGGATGTCTGCCCAGCTGGAGTCCTGCGTGAAGAGCCAGACTGCTGTGAGACATCATTTTTTTTTGGACTTTGCATGATTTTTCTCCTGTTTTTGTGCGAGCAGCCTGGTACCTTAGGGTTGAAGTAACGGCAGGACTGTGGCTGGGAGCCTCCGAACAGGGCGATGCGGAAGTCGTGCTTCTTCCGTCTGGGTCGGCTGCTCTCCCCCAGGTCCTCCCGGTCCTCCAGGGACAGCAGGTGGTAGCGCATTCCACCTTGGACATGAAACACATGATGAGTGGGTGAATATTTCAACCGAACAGGGCCCCAGAATTATCTACAAAAAGAAATGATGTAGTTATCATTGATATAGTGTAATTATTGACCTCAATTTAGGATTGGGGGTTTGGGTTGAATCAATGTTATGGTTTCATATCTGCAATATGACTATGATGTAGGTAGATAAGCTAAGGTGTAGAATAATATCAATTACAACTATAACTATGATAATATCAACCAATTCCTTATCACACTAATGTTTTTTGTGTCATTTTGCATGAACGGTAGAGACTCCGACTCACTGATGACCATCTTGAGGCACTGGGGGTTGTCCTGGATGAGGGGCTCGGCCTGCACCGTCTTCGACAGGAAGGTCTTGGAGACCAAGGGGAAGCGAACACATCCCAAGACTTCCACCATGTGCGGCTGTCTGTGGCACACGTCGTACTTCAGCCAGCGCACTGCCGCGTCATAAATCTGTGCGTGAATGACGACAAAAGGGGTCAAAATACGACACGTCTTGCCCTGCTTAAGCCTCACGTACTGTGTGCCCCATTTAAACGTATTGTGCACCTGGGCCTCGGCACGGACAGTGAGTTTGTCCTGGTGCAGCAGATGCGTGAGTTGTGTCACGTCCAGCTGCAGGAACTCATCCAGTTTGTAGACTTCGGTGAAGTGGAGCTGGAAGAAGTCCTCTGCCGCTGCTTTCAGCTCAGGACAGTCCATGCAGTCTGCCAGGGAGGAAATACCTGCAGACACATAGCAGCTTACTAAAATGTTTCACTGAAGGGGTCATTTGAATATTATATATTAACATATTTAAACTACCTACATAGGCACAAGCGCAACTTTAGTTTAGTCCACTCAGCTGGTACTGGCCTTTAGGTCACTTTGTAGGGCTCAACAAATGTGGTGGGGTGAGATTAAATTGAATCTGTTTCAAATTGGGATGGCATTTCTTACCCAGACAGTTTGTGGCATCGATCTGTTCTTTGAGGAACTCCACACACATCTTTTTCACAGGCTCAATCTGGTATTGGTTGGCTGCATCCAGCATCGACTGGACATTAGTGCTGTTCACCGAGATCCTGGCGTAAACACAGCCCCATACACACACACACGGTACATTTGGAAAAAAGAATTCACACAACACAGAGGAAGCGATGCAGCTCTCAATGCTTTCAATGTTCAACCATTTTCTTCTTTTCAGGTTGGAAAAGAAAATAACATTGTGGCAGCATCCAGCCACTTTAAACCAAAGAGTCCTACCGAGCCGTGTAGATGAATTCAATCAGCAGCTCAATGATGTCGGGCTCTGCACTCCTGAGCTCCACCTCATGGGACATCGACTCCATCATTCTGGCTGCAGGTGAGTCAAAACAAAAACAATGAATCAATTTTCATTGATTTTCACTTCCTTATGTACCTGGCCTTCGTGTCAATTATTGGAGCTAAAATTGGCCATGTGTATGAAGAGGGCCAGTTATCTTCTATAAGAGTCTTGTCCTGATTGATTGACAGCAGTCAGCAGGACTGTGCGTGTTATGTGTGATAGGTGACGTGTGTGTGTGTACACTCACTGGTGAACATGAGGCTGAAGAAGTGGCTGGCAGCTGCCAGGACCACTCTGTGGGCTGGGAATTGTTTACCCTGCACCACCAGGGTCACATCACAGAGGGTTCCCTGTGGAGGACACACAGACAGACAGACAGACAGACAGACAGACAGACACACACACACACAGACACACACACACACACGTAGGATGAGACATTCTATCTAAAATCTCTGCCAACACACACACATTCTGTTACAGAGACACCACTCCTGTATTTTTGTGTCCTCTGCCACACAGCCTCACACACCTGTTTCCTCAGGTTGTTCATGACTCCCATGATGCTGGACAGCTGTCGGTAATCCTCCTTGGTGGCACCCTTCCTCTCGCCCTTCTTCTTGGAGCCGGTCGGCTTCTCTGGAGACGCTATCCCTGTCATGTCAACCCGGTTGTTGCACTCTGTGGCTCTCTTTGTTTACACTTGTCTTGCCAGCTAACACACAGCTTGTTGTGTAGGTTTTATGAATTAAAAAAGCAGCGAGATAGCCGGCAGATTAATTAAAAAACAAGTGAAACATATTATTAAAGCTCGACCTTCTGTCATGTGTTAAAATACAGTAAAACTGATTAAGTAGAGCAAAATTCAGAGCTACATCTCAAGTCGTTAGCTTAGGTTGTGGGTCTCTTCTTCTATGGATCAAATGTGGTTGAATTTACGTGCCATCGCCCACTAGCGCCAGACTTGAGAAACAACACATTCATCTGCAGGATTGCGGAACAGATTTTAATATATATATATAATTAAGAAATAAATTAATAATGTGTATGGTGTTTCATATTTGTAATATACGGTAAGTATGTTTTATAATGATAATTCACCGTGCAGGTGGCTGCACCTGACTGAGCACGTCATTCATACCTGTGTAAAACAGGAAGAAGGAAAAGTGTTTCGTAAATCACATGATGCTGACGTCATATGGAATGTAGACCACAAATGCATATTGTTGGAAATAACTGACCCGAAAAATAAAGTGACCGATCAGACCAGTGCTTCAGAAAATGTTTCGTGTTCTCTGCTGTTGCTGTTTCCCCTGTGAAAACTCTGAGGATGAGGTATGTGGGGATTTAGTCTAATGTGTGTGAGTGTGTGTGTGTGTGTGAGTGTTAATGACATTTTAAAGTGGCTTCAGGCGAGATCTGAAGTGAAAGTTGATCACTGCTCAGCTTCAATGAAATCCTTGAATTAACCTGATTTACCTTAATGTCCGAATGGAAGGTAATACATCTATTTCATTAATAGTGTGAATCATATAATATAAAACATGTCATATATACAATCAATATAAATGTGTTTTACTGTGTTGACAACCAATAATAAAAGAAGATATAATAACTTATAAATCACCATACGAATGATATTGTCCTGTGTGTATATACTAAATGGAGACATACAACAAGCATACAACAGTATAACCCAATTCTTCAGTGGCGTGTCAGCGTTAACGACAGCATTGTTTCATGTTTCCAGGTGAACACGGATGCATGATCGGTGCTTGATGTGTGAGTGCTTGTAAAGTTGAGTTAAGTTAATACCTAATTAATAGACTATATCAATTAAATGTAAATATTTCAGAGGCAGCCTCTCTTGCAGCCCAGGACATCTGATCTGAATGGAGCTGGTTCCGCCAGGCAGATCCCACCAGCACAAAGTGGTACATCAGCTGACATCAGTGTTTATGTCTGTGTTTCACACCTGTCTGTGGCCCTTTTTTTGAACGTGGTTGTAGAGGCACATGATGATGTATTTCTGCCCTGAAGCACAGGCCGTGAGGCGGATTGGCCGGCTGGCAATGAGGCGAGTGGGAGTTTTAGATTTGGACCAGAGGTTCTCTGACGTGGCCGAGAGCTTTAACCAACAGCAGCAGCATTATCAGGCCATGGTACGACACGTTCGCACCCTGCGACAGAGCTGCGACTGTGACCATGGTGACACCCTGGCTTTTGCTGAATGTGTTGGGAAGATCAGAGAGGAGCACAGTGAGTGTCCAGCACTTAAAAAAAATCCAAAACCTTCCAGTGCAGGCAACGTGATGGTCTCGATTTTTACTTTCCTTTATTTATCTCAATCTCTCCCCCCCTCCAGAGGCCAAATATAGAGTCTCTGTGAAGATGAATGGCTACGACTTCTCCCTCAGTGTGGTCGCTGTGGATTTAGACGCCGAGGAACCTCTGCCTCCACGTCTGAAATTGGCTCAGGAGGAACTGAGAGGAACCTCAGAGAGTGCCCGAGCCGCCATCTCCAGGGGGACCACGCTTCAAGAGCTGTTTGCCTGGCTGATCCGCAGCAGGGATCATATGGCTCAGCAAGTGAATGGGGCAGCAACATCCTTCCAGGAGCAAGGAAGGCTGAGTGAGAACCTGGAGGAGAACATGAGGGAAGTGAGGAGGGCCAAGGAGTTGTCACTGGGATACAGGAAACAAGCTGGAGAGGTTCTTACAGAGGCTGCGCAGATCGCAGGGGCTCACTTGTAGTTTATGTACATTTGAGAAGGTTTATTTGTAATATAGATATATAAATATATATCTATATATATATGAATATAGCGAGAGACTTTCACTCACACAGAAAACATTTATCTGTGCAGGTTTAACTTTGACCTTATATCTGTCATTTTACCTGTCGCCACCAGGGGACATTACAGGCTCACTACCGTCTGAAATATGTCTCTCAGAAATACACTTCATGCCTCTAAATTTTTTAAATCCTAGAATCCCAGAATCATCTCTGTTTTTTGGTCCTGTTTAGACACTTGCTGCCTTTATAAATAAATAATAAGCTTGTAAATTGTATTGGAAAGTACATGCCGTCTGTGGTATTATGAAGAAATGTGTTTATATAGCAGCATAGGGAACTCAACTTGAGATTTGTGGTGACTTTTCTGTCCTTTTGCTTTTATAACATCCAGACAGAGCAGATTTTGGTGCTGATCAACAAAAGCCCTATTGCACTTATCATCTGATTAAAAACGTATGCTTCGCAGCATCTGTTAATGTGAAATTAAATGAACATATGGCCATATGCCATCTTGATAATTAATTTGTAGAAAATTCATTGTTCCAGAGGTCACTGTCAAGTGGTCATGCATTATTAATCGGACAGACTGTTTTGGAGTACTGCTTTACAGATTAATTTGGCCCAATGTGCGCAGGATGTGGTGGGTAAAACCCAACAACATTCAATTAATATTTGAATGAAAACATTTTAATAATAAAGAAAGCATAGAAAATTTGATTTAAATAAGAACATATTTAATACAGGGAACATATATCAATAATGTCAATGATTACTTTGACTAGATCCAGCGTATGTGACAAAATAATGAAATTAAAACTTAATAAATTGAACATTTATTATGTTCATAATTAAAACATGCTATAATTTATTTATGGATTAGATTTGAACTGTAATTACATGTAAATTAATTAAAACTAAATGTGATTAAACTGTTGTTTACAAATTACACAACATAATATATAATCATATCATTCTAACTGCGAATGAATCAATTATTTATATAGATATAATTAATTTACATTATTTTATTGTGGCCGTCAAAGAGCAAAGATAGACAGCGACAACCTACCGTGATCGTGGAAATTATTAACATGCAACCTTACGCCTAAGCCGATTGGCTGCTACTCTCGGGGGGCGCGGCAACCTGATTAAAACCTTCTCTCTGATTGGCCCAGAGACTCCGTCGCTCCTGCGGGGTTTGGTTTGAGGTAGTGTGAGCGGAGAAAGTCCTGAAGATGGAAGGAGCCGGTGTTGTTGCATTATTGAACAGTTTTATGGAGAAGTGAAGAGACAACTGGTCCCCACCGGAGACACGGAGGACAGCGACAGCGGGACATTGACAGATAGCATGCCCGTAAGTGAACCGGAGACCCTCCGCGGCTTCAACTTGGTGTCGCGCCTTAGCCCGAGCTAGCTAACCAGCTAATCTGCGAGCCACCGCAGTGACAGCTCGAAGTCATTCAGACACACACAGAAACACACACACTCTCACATGCCAACAAGTCGAGCTAATGTTGGTTTACTGATCTACAGGATCTAAATAACCTGGACAGAAGGTCGGGCTATTTAACCACAAACTAGCTGTGTGTCAAACGAGGCTTTGTGTGAACATTGTTTAGGGGTCAGATTATTAGCAACACAAATGAGATTGATAACACCCATTTTGCTGCTGTAGGGAAATCGTTGTACCTTTATCCTGGAGAACACCTGTGTGTGTGTGTGTTGTCTGTGTCTGGCAGATTTTGCCTTGTTCGTCATGTGATTTCCAGGGGTTTCCTTTATAATCGGCAACCATGTGTGCTGCCGTTTGAAATGAACTCCTTCTCAAACCTGAAACTTATTTTACCTCCCAAATAAGATAGTATTGGTACATTTTGATTTGTCCTTTGCTTAACATGCAGTTTATATATATCTATATCTATATATAGATATAGATATATATTTCTCCTACATTAGTCAGATGGGAGAGGCTGTGCTTTGGGTGCTGTCATCAGGGTGTGGGTGCGTGCACACATGCGAAAGTATGCACGGGCTTGTTGATGTGTGGCGTCCGTGGTTGTCGGGTTGGTGTCTGGGGTTTCTTGATGCTTTTTGACAGTGGAGCCCCGCAAAGGTCGTGGAGCCGGAAGATCACGCTGGCTCTGCTGTCATCCAGCATCACAGTTACGGAGTCACCCATGTCTGCAGTTTCATCTCTGCATATACAGATGTAGCAAGACTGGACTGCCGATGTTACTTTATGCAGTAAAAGTTTTGATTTGTAGGCACTGAATATGGAATTCTTGGAGGCTTATGCACAATCGAGACGCTCTGATTAATTAGTTGCACCAGAATTGGTATTTCATTGTGAAATCCTAAGGCGGAACGTGGACGGATTTTGAGAGAGCAATCTAATAGTGACAAGTAAAGCTGCTTATGATGGAGAGAGAAATTGGGTGAAAGCGGAGGAGGCGGAAGTGTTGAAATTGAAATATTAGTGCTGTTAATCACGGGTCTCCTAGGATTCGCTCGCCACAGCAACACGGGGAACTGAAACTGCGAGAGGAGGCTTGAAGATGCTCAAATTTTCTTTAAACTGCAAAAAGAAAACAAACACAAACGGCCTGTTGTCATGTTGGCTTAGTTACACACATTCCTATGCTATTATATTGTGTGCGTGTGTGTGTGCGTGAGGCTTGTAAATCCAAAGGTCAGGTTAGAGGCACCTTGCACATGGTTTTTGCTTTTAGTGTGTGTGTGTGTGTCTGTCTGTGTGTGTGTGTGTGTGTGTCTGTGTGTGTATCACACACATTGAGCTTGTTCAAAATCAGAATTGGAGGTATAATGCTGTAGTTCCTGGTCCTGACATGGGGGTTTGCATGACTACTGTGAGTCATTTTTGTGAGTGCGATCCGCACCAGAGTTGAGTCAGCTGAGGAAACGTAAGCAAGTTTAGGTTTATTTCACCGAATTAGATCTACTTTTCAGCCCCTTAATCTCTGTGCAGCTTTCGTTCTTTGAGGGCTCGGTAATCAGCCTAACCAGTATTTCTCTGTGTTCCGCACCCTGTAATACAGGAAAAAGCAGCTTGGGCAGATCCGTCGCTCGCTCTCAAAACCACCACCCACTTCGTCTCTCTCTTCTCTTTCTTCCCTCCATTCAAGCCTTCATTGTTATTGGGCCACTCACTTCCTGGAAAAAAAGAAGGTTCCAAAGTGTGTGTGTGTGTGTGTGTAATAGGAAGTGAGGTCATCGGCAGGGAGGGAGGACTATGCGTGTGTTTCTTCTTTCTTGGACTGGCTTCAATTCTCTCGCTCTACCAGCGTTCTCGCACAGGTATGGACTCCACACACTACACCTCATGGCGGGTTGTTGTGTAATCCATGTTGGTGGTGTAGTGCGTTTTTGCCCTCAGTTGTTGTCCGGTTACTCAACTTTATGCAGAGACATTTGGAGCTGTTTGTATGGGGGGGTGCACTCATTTTGACTTACAGCTGTTTGTGTTTATGTGTGTTGTGGGTGTACATTCAGATCGGTGGTATTTAGCTGGCTCACAGGAACATTATTATTTTTTTAAACCAGACATTTGATAAACACACTAAAGCGCGTGCACACATACTCTTGTGGGATGCGCAACACTGACCTTGTTGCACCAGTGTTGTGCATCAGTGGAAAAACAGACACACACACACATTTTTCTGACCCACTTCTTGAACTTCTCACGGCTCAGACGAAGGTTACCAGGGGCAGAGCAGATAGAAATCTAATGAACTCTCCTCATATATTGACCCCGTGGTCTAGTTCCTCCTGAGTTGTTCCTCCCTTGGGTTGTCATGTCTTCTTTTTTTATCTTCCATCTCATCCTCTATTCATTTAGCCATTGATCTGTGCTCTATTCATCACCTCTGGGATTTCCAACCTATTCCCTCTCCTGCATTTATCATAGTGGTGGTTCACTTGTGTCTGTGGTTGAGCTGTAGACTGCTCTCTCTCTCTCTCTCTCTGGCTTATATTGATCTTCTGCAATGACCCGTGAGAGCATAATAGCACGGGGATGGTTTTAACGTGTTGGCCAGACTGAGACGGAAGACAAACATCTGCCTAATGACATAATTATGCTCTATTGTGTACTCCCAGGGCAATTTTCTATTTATCTCCACCGGTTGCTTGTGCCTTGGAGTCGGGGCATTACATGCAGACAACATCCATCTTTGGACTTTTTGTTTATTGTTTTTCATCTCCATGATAGTTTATCTTTGTCAAGTCCATGAGCTTGGGAGAGTTTGATTTTATATATATATATAAAAAATAACATATTTATACAGTATATCACTTATTTTGTTTAAACCCACATTTTAATTTACAGTAATTTAATAGCCTGTCCTTTCAATACCCTGTGCAGCTGCTGTCGTGTTGCTATAGTTTCCTTGCTTTTCTTGACGAGTCTTCAGGTATCTTTTTCTGGATACGAATGATGCAGGTGATACAGATGACAGACGCCAGCGTGGGCAGAGATGATGGGTTAACAGTGGCTCTGTAGGAGGAGAACCTGTCCTCTTACGAGACTGACTCATCCAGACTAATCACAGCCTTTATTTATTTTTTCTGTTAAATTGCACAAGCTGGCTTTAGATGTTTTTCTTCACCAGCAAGAAAGAACGGAACTCCACCAAAGGACAAATTTCTCGAAATGGAGGCCAGTGGTGACTCACTGGCTCCTCTCCCTCTTGTCATTCCTATCAATGGTACACTCCATAAATAGACACCTGGCTTCCAAGGATGGACAAAGCACCAAAATAATATAAAAAAAAAAGGGGGAAAGAAAATAGATTCTACCGGCAACGTATTTAAAATATATATATATATATATGCATTCATTTATGTGAGCATGATTATTTTTGTTTGCTATGTGTGTAAGTTGAAACATTATGAGGTACCTGAACATTTTCAATAACTCACATCTGTGGAAGTGGAGGAGGTTTAAAAAGGTGGAATTCTTCATGACCAGTGTGCACATAGAAGGACTTGCCCCCCCACCCCGTCTCTTTTTTTTTACCAGGCATACCAAACATGGACTGTGCTTCTGCGTTCAGCAGCGATATGAGACAAGAGAACCTCAGAAAATCTTAATCTCCAAGGCTCATCGTGTTTCTTATCAAACGATCAAATCCATTAGCTCATGGATGGATCATTGTCAATTTCTGTTGATCCATTGTCTGATTATTTCATAATAAGGCATGATTTACTGGGGATGTTGTTGCATTAGATTGCATAACTGTGTGTGTGTGTGTGTGTGTGCACCTGCTTGCATTTGTTTGTGTGTGTGTGTGAGAGGGGTGCAGAGGAGGAGGAAGGAAAAACGCATGCTTATTTGCAGTATTGAATGGATCCCTGATGCCTTGCCATTTTTTTTTGCCATATATAATAAATCGTTTTTATTAGAATACAAAATAATCGAAAGTGTGTGTGTGTGTGTGAGTGGATGAAGTTGCACTATATATTTTTTTCAACGTGTCAATAATTGGACTTGTGCTCACTGTTGTTTTTCCTCTCTCAGGTAGAGGTGACTCCACTGCAGATGAGGGAACATGTTGGCTATGGACCAAGGAGTGGTGGAGGAATGGCTATCAGAATTTAAGGTGTGTGTGTGTGTCTATGTGTGGTTTTGTGTTTGTCTAGGTGTGTGCCCGTATCCTTGATCAGTGTGCAGTCAGATCTTTGCTGCTGCTTATTATTGGCCAGTGTTCCCCCCCCCCCCCCCCCCCCCCCCCCCCCCCCCCCACCCCCAGACCCCCCCCCCCCCACACACACACAGACAGACACTCTCTCTGAAGTGCTTCATTTCTAGAAAATCACTCATCCAATTGTCATTCTTTGTATTCTATTTAAAACTCTTGTGCGTCTGAAGTCTGTTGTGTATCACACTTTGACTGTTTGTTGTGTGTCTGTGTGTGTGTGTGTGTTTTAGACCCTCCCAGACAGTGCTGTGTCCAACTATGCCGCCTCACTGAAAGAGAAAGGTTCCCTGGTACCAGCTCTCTACAAGGTCATCCGAGAGAACTACAGCGACGTATGTGCACACGCTGTTCAAATGATGTTCAAATGTAAAAGATTATATCTGATCTCACGACCTTTTAACGTAATAGTTTGAATATGACATTTCCAGTCCCAACATGTGCAGGTGGTAATTATATTTTTCCTCACACTCCTGATAAAAATCGGATTGCTTTTTTTGGTTGATGGATTTTTTTTTTCTCCCAATTTTCCCATTTTTGTTATTCCTACCCACAGTTGCTGGAGCCGGTGTGCCACCAGTTGTTTGAGTTTTATCGCAGTGGTGAGCCGCAGCTGCAGCGCTTCACGCTACAGTTCCTGCCAGAACTCCTGTGGAGCCTGCTGTCCGTCAGCGCAGCCAGAGACCCCCACACCTCGGGCTGCATCGAGGCCCTGCTGCTGGGCATCTACAATCTGGTAGGCAAGAGCTTAAAAGGTTATGGTGTGGGTGTGTGTTTGTGTTAGTTGGTTGGTTGTTTGTTCACATTTTTTTCCTACAAAGCTCTTATGTCAGAACTGACCCAGAGTGGCTGTTTTTTTTAATAATATTAAAATGTTTCCCTTTGTGAAAAAAGCACAAAATATGGAGAGAAAAAAAAGGTACTTGATCCTCAGTAAGTATAATTATGCAGTTTCATAAGTGGAGGGGGACTTAACCACACAGCTATTTCTGGAATCTGCATCATGTGTTTTTTTTTTAAATGATTACTTTGTCCTTTCTGCCTTATAAATCATATATTGAGAGTGATGAAATGTGGGTTGGAAATAGAGGAACTGAAACACAGTGGTTTTGGAAGAAAAACATTTTAGCCGGGGTACCTTTTCACAAATGCCCCCCCGAGCTATCCGCAAAGAGATGCCAGCTCTAATCATTATGAAAGTGTATCGAGGCTTATTTTCATCGTCATTTTTTATTTTTTTTGGCTGTGTGTGTTCTATCGGCAACGTGCAGTGTCCCTGAACTTCCTCTCTGAATAACAGAATAGGTCAGCTGTCAATCAACACACTGGCTGTCCCCTATTAATCTATTTGACATTCACATGCACACAGGGGACACCGACACCCAGGGGATTGTGCTTGGTGGGGAACATGCACACACACACATAAACACACATACACACACACACACACACACACACACACACACACACACACACACACACACACACACACACACACACACACACACAATAGTAGTGCGCCTGAAGCGACAAGGGCATGTGCGTCAGATGTTTAGAGCTTCTGTTTTTTTTCTTAGCCACAAAAAAAATTTAATGCCTTTGTCTTCCTGTCTTTTTTTTTTTTTTTTTTTCCTTTACAGGAAATAGTTGATAAAGATGGACAAAGTAAAGTGTTATCTTTCACCGTCCCTTCCCTCTCCAAACCGTCTGTGTACCACGAAGTGAGCAACACACACACACTCAAAAAAAAAACCGAACGCACTCAAGTCTTTTTTTTTTTTTCCTTTGCTTCTGTAGAACTGATAAATGTGCAAACTTCGTTCCTTCACCTTTCAGCCTTCCGCCATCGGCTCCATGGCTCTGACAGAAGGCGCTCTCGCCGAGCATGGCCTCAGCAGAGTGGTGTACAGCGGACCGCACCTGCAGAGAGAGACCTTCACAGCGCAGAACAGGTAAGAACCAAAGAGGGCTCGGCTTAAGGTCTACAGGGCAGGTGGGGACATGTCAGCCGGGAGAAGTTTGGGCTGGTTTGTTTTCCGCTGTAGGTTGTCTGGCTACCTACCGGCTGTCAGCCTAAACAGGCAGACTGAGTTGGGTCCAGCCGCCAGCCCCCAAAATAGAAAGGCCCACATGAATGAGATTCTGGAGATCTACAGCAAAACATTCATGACATTTATGATTGATAAACTTTTGGAAATGCGCCCCCCCCCCCCAAAAAAACGTGTTTGTCCGCATTTCAACCCCTTGAGTCATTCATAATAAAAATGGAAAAACTCTATGAGGAAGAGTGATGTTTTTGCTAGACGGCCTCTCGTCTGTGGGAGGTATGTGTAGCCAAATTTTGCTTTTAATCTGGAATTAATTATGATCGTTTTTACTGTGTAAAGCGCTTCATAAAATAAGTGTATTATTATTTATTTATTTTATTAAATGTTTTTATTATGATGATGGGACTTAACTATGTCTGTGGATTTGGACTTTTTTTTTTTTTTTAATGTTTGGTCTGTATGCAGCCCTGTCATGGGGTTCCAGTCGAAATGTTCCAATTCAAGTTGTGTGTTTTGTGTGGTTGAGATTTGAGGTGTTGACCTTCCTGCTGCTCTGCTACAACGCCGCTCTGAGCTACATGACCGCCACCTCGCTCCAGTCGCTGTGCCAGCTCAGCTCCAGGTAACACACACACACACACACACACACAGAGTATCAGATACAGTTATTCACAACCCTCAGCTCACTTTGTCCAGAGGACTAGTCGCAAACGCACACTCTTCATAGTATGTGACCTCTGTGTCACTTTCTTGATTGCTACACACACACACACACACACGCACACACTGAGTTTGCAAGCACGTGCCTAACTGATCCTCTTATAGACTTTGCTGCCAGGGAGAGCCAAGACACTGCTATTCGACAAAGAGCTGATGCACACTCGCCACAGCTCGGTGATTTGGGTGATCTGCCAACTGCAGCCCGGCTCGGAGCTGAGGAGAAGGGGTCCGCTCTGATTTCCCCTCCACCCGTTTCCTGTCAGTTTAATGACGCGCATTATAGATCAGCCCCTCTGTTAAAATGTGCAGAGGCTGCCCTAGTTTTAGTGGTTTCCTCTTTGTTAATACTGGTGTCTTCCTGTTTTGCATTTGTGTGTGTGTGTGTGTGTGTGTGTGTGTGTGTGTGCGTGTGTGTCTGCAGGTTTACAATCAGCCATTAGTTGCTTATGATGGAGTTTTATGTTCATTAAGGCCACGGGGGAGCCAAATTGCCTTAATGGAGGCGCGGCTAAGTGGCTCCATGGAGTGCTTATGCCCGTTTCACCGATACAAGCTTCTTTATTGTGTTCTTTTTAATGGTTCCCCTCCAGGGTGTGTATATGCGGTTACCCCCGGCAACAGATGCGGCGCTACAAAGGCATAAGCACGCGGCTGACGGTGACGTCGGAGTTCCTGGTTCAGCTCATCACGGGCATCCACTACTCCTTGTGAGTGAACACAAGCGCCTGCACGCACTACATCTGTGTTTTCACGTTGACAATTTGGGCGGCGCAGTGTTCCTCTTGACTGGGGTCTCATTCAGTGGCTAACAATGTTGCGTGGTTGTGTGTGTGTGTGTGTCTGTGCAGGTGTAATGGGGAAGTTGAACTGGGATCCAAAGCACTGGATGATGTGCTATATCGAGCCCAACTAGAGTTGTTGCCCGAGGCTCTACTGGTGGGTGTCATTTTTTATTTCTCTGCTACTGTCACACTCTGTGTGTGTGTGTGTGTGTGTGTGTGTGTGTGTTTATGAATCTATGTGTGTGTGTGTGTGTGTGTGTGTGACTGAGTTTGTGTTTTATGTGTGTGTTTATGAATCTGTGTGTGTTTGTGACTGAGCGAGGTAGCATGTGATTTTGATGCACATGCTGGCCTGTGGTTTTCATACACGCCCAGCACACTATGCTGTATTGTGTTGTTTGTATTTGTGTGTACGTGTGTGTGTGTGTTACCGCCGGCAGGCACAGTGTAATCCCACTAGATTATTTACATGCTCTCCACTCCGCTCTGTTAAGCTGTAATCCTTGAGGCCCTGGGAGAGGAGGATTGAACCTAAGCTCGCAGTATGACTACACAAGTCAAGGTGTACTCCTCCACCACAATCAAAACACACAAGCTTTGGTTTCACAATCATGAAAGTTGCGTTAATTAAAAAATTAACAAAGAAACCAGTTTGTTGATTCATATCTTTAATACACATACTCCAGTTTTGAAGGTGTCAAATATTCGTTTTGACGCGCGTCTGTGTGTGCGCGCGTACACGTGTCTGTGTGTGTGTACTTCTGTGTGTATTTGCACTGGGACACACCTGGTGGCTGCTAGCTTAGCATAACTCTGTGACGTGCCCCTAGTGAGACCATTGTGTTGCAGCCACACAGACAAAAGACATGTTGTGTGGCGATTAGGATGTTGTGTACCTCATGTTACTTACACAACGGTTCCCTGCACATAAGTCTGTGTGTCGCTTGAGAATTTGCAGCGAGAGCTCAAGTTATTATCAAGACCTGTGTCGTAGTCTTTTATAAAGTTAAGTGCAGAGACATGGTCCCCTTTCACAATGTTTGTGTTCTCTCTTTTTTCTTTTTTTTTTGCCCTCAGCTGGGCAATGCCATCAAGTCCTCCCTGCACGGCGCAGCGCTGAAGAGCAACAACAAGGAGGGCGCACGCAGTATCCAGGTGGAGATTACACCCACCTCCTCCAGGATCTCCCGGAATGCCGTCACCTCCCTCTCCATCCGGGGACACCGCTGGAAGAGACATGGTGAGACGCACACACGGGGACAAACGCAAGAGGCGTACCTGATTGAGCGCAGTCCACCGGGACGGACGGACATACACACACACACACACACACACACACACACACACACACACACACACACACACACACTTTACATGTCCTGCTACCATTTAGTGATCACACATTTATGGGGTGAAAAAGAACGAGTGTTTGACCGAAAGAGAAAAACACGTCCACGCCAAAGGAGAGAGAGAGGGAGAAGGAAGTTTAAATCACTTCATTCCATCGCATCAATTCACCGACTTGGAGTCTTTGTGTCCGCGTGTGGTCATCTTTCAACACACACACACGCACACATTATAAATGACAGTATGTGTGTTTATCTTATAGACGCTCTTTTGTTCTAGAGATAAGACTTTATTAGAGCCGCTCGTTTATGGGTAAAGCCTTTTAGGAGGAAAATATCATGAAATAATCATTCATGCCGGGGGTGAGTGGTGACCTGGTATTTAAATCCCCCCCCCCATACATTTCATCTCCATAGAGCATGCATTTTTGACCATGTTATGTTCTGATCACTATGATTTGTGTCTTTTTATTTTTCTTGTCATTACATCCATTACCTGTGTTGTGTCTTATGGAACTGTGTGTGTCTGCGCACATGGCCCTCTTTTTTTTTGTTTCTCATGTCTGTTTGCATGGTGTGTGTGTGTGCGCGCGCGCGCGTGTGTCTTTATTGTGTATGTATTGATGCATTGCCCATCCATGCTCCCCCCCACCACCAGAGTCCCAGGAGGTGAGTGTAGACAGTGAGGCTGCGCTTGGGGGCGTGGCCATCCCAGAGATCAGTGTGACAAGCGTGGGCAGCGAGAGAATGGCCAACGGCGACTCCCTAAGGCCTCGCGTCCAGCCCGATGGCGACACGCTGGGCACCGCCTCCGAGGTCAGCCCGGACCCCCGGGGTCAGGAGGTCAGGAGGCAGAAGTCTGTGAGGCGATTGGTGGAGAATGAGGGTTCTGGGACGGCCTCCACAGGGAGGAGCCAGTACTAAGGTCCCGCCCCTCCTTCCCCCCCCCCAGCCCCACTCCCGGGGTGACCTAGGTAACGTGTGTGGGGCCGTTGTCTGAAAAGCTGCATGATGACTTGAACCTGCTCCCCCTCCTCCCCCTCCTCCTCCTCCTCCTCCTCCTCTTTTTACCCTTTTTTTGCTCAGGGCTCCACCACCTTCTCTCTTCTCGCCCCAAAATGACGCTATTCCTCTCATCTGTCCGTCTGATGTCATCCATCCATTTACTCTCTCCTTTGTGGCTTAAGCCTCCTCCTGCTGACATTCCAAGTCCAATTAACTGTGGACGTCCTAGCGGAATGATAACAGAGCAATAACCTAATAAAAATGCCTAATCATGAAATGTGCGTGGCTGAGTGGCATAATACAATAATATATATTTTTTTTAATGTTTAAATCGCACAAAAAAAAAAAAGCAGAACATCAGTTCGAGGTATAAAAGTTTTACGAGGGCACATAATGGGCCCGGTGACCTGGAATCACAGTACCACACACAGAGCTCTCTTATCTGTACCGAGAGCTTAAACCCATTTGAATATTAAAGTTATCGGTGGGCTTTCTGGGTGCGCCTTGACACGTGACCTCTGGGTCGCCTCTGGAGACGGATTGCTTTCCTCTGACCTGTAGCTAGAGGCCGAAGGGCACATAATGGGCCCGGTGACCTGGAATCACAGTACCCCACACAGAGCTCTCTTATCTGTACCGAGAGCTTAAACCCATTTGAATATTAAAGTTATCGGTGGGCTTTCTGGGTGCGCCTTGACACGTGACCTCTGGGTCGCCTCTGGAGACGGATTGCTTTCCTCTGACCTGTAGCTAGAGGCCGAGGACAGATACGCGGGTCCGTGATATCTCCATCGAAACCATGAGAAGGGGAAAATAAAAGGACCTGCCTATCGGTCCGTGTAAACGGCCGTTTACTGGTGTTCTGTTAGCGTGATAGAAGGACGCATTTGGGTGTGTGTGTGTGTATGTGTGTGTGGGGTGGCTGCTTTTCCCCAGGCGGATGTGGACGCCCGCCTTAAAGAAGAGCAGGGTGTGTGTGTGTGTGTGTGTGTGATCTTTAGAGTACATGGAAAAATGATTTTTCTTTTCTTTTTTTTTTTTCCGACATGTGCCCTCCTCTCCTCTGTGGTCTTTTCCGAAGGCTTGTGCTCTGTCCTCTCCTCCTGACGGTTAACCACTGGCTGCCGGTTATTCTAACAAGTGCCGCTGTCTCATAGCTACAGTGTGACGACGCCACCTGCTGGACAGACACGGAAGCTCCTCTGTCATCCAGCCTTTGCTCGACACAGAACTAATTAGAGTGTTATTCATTGAGCTGGATGACAGATGAGTGACTTATTTATTGATTTATTTTTTGATTGCTGGTTTTGTCTCCGTCCGTTTGTCCAGACGCAGTGGATCTGGGTTCCCCGGATGAGCTGATGGACATTTCGGAGGTGGACGAAGGCGTGTGGCCGGGCGGGGTCGGGCCTGACGTGACCCCGCCCGCCATCACCATCAGCAACAGCATCACCACGTTGAACCTGGGGGCCAAGGCCATGAAGAAGTGTCGGCTCGGCGGGCGCGCCAGCAAGGACAAGGAGGCGGGCCCTTTGACCACAGGCCGCGCCGCCAGTGAGTGCACAGAGCTGTCCATCAAGCGCCTGACGCTCACCTCCAGCCAATCGGTGCCCAAGGCGGGAGCTCTCACCAACCTGACGCGCACCGCCAGCGCCGTCTTCTCGCGCTCCTTCGAGCAGGTGGTCAGCGCCGCCGCGCCTCCCTCCACCAACCACGTCGCCTCCGAAGCCGCTCGCTACTCTTGCGGCCTGCAGGAGGAAGGCCTGGGCTACCTGAGTCCCACGCCAAACCACGCACAGCAGCGTTCTCCCAGCATCAGCGTGCACCTCGGCTCTGACCTTTGAACCCTCTTTGATACTCTCTCTGACTCCATGCACCCTCACCCCCGTGACCCCCCGTGACCCCGCACCTGTGACCTGGAACTCCAAGCCATGCCAACTGCGATAGAGCCACAGAGACGTAAACAAACCACTGCAGTCCTGCTCTGCTCCAACACCATCATCACCCGCGGCTCCTCGGGGCCTGATGGAGGATGGGTGTCAGGGGGGGATACCACCTCTAGCTTCACTGGTTCATTTTTTTTTGTTGTTGTTGTTGTTGTTGTTGTTCACTGTTGCTGTGAAGTCGTGCCAGTACAGAACAGAACAAAACAGAGCAGCCTGTGGTCGAATGGGTGAACTATGAAACGCGTCACTAAAAACTATGTGGAGAAGTATTTTTTTCGTAAAAGTATTTTAATCGGCATTCGTTGCCCTGCATGGCTTTTTCCATACGTCCATCCTGACCTTGCCCAGGTCTGTGGGCATATTTTGTGTATTTGTGAGTATGCCGAGTATGAGTGTGTGTCTGTCTGTGTGTGTGTGTGTGTGTACATATCTTTTTAAAATAAAGGATGCTGATTGATACAGTAAATAAGGTATGATTCCTGCGATTTGGAGCAAGTGTTTCTACTACTTAAAAAAAAAAGAAAAAAGAAAGGGAGATCCCTTTACATAGCAATACAAATTTTCTCCTGTTCAGTGTTTTCTATTTTTTGGGGGGAAAATCCCCCATACCCTCTCTGTTCACCCTGTGCTTTGTCAAACAAAGTAAACGTTCTTCCCCTTATAAATCATCCGAAAAATCTAACTAGTGATGAGAATCAGCTCTTTGTGTTTACAGTCGCACGCGCAGTGTTGTCATTTTGATGAAGCAATATTTATGTCCTTCCCTCTTGCTGCTCTGGCACCTTCCTGAAAAATCCAAATAATGATAAATTACATGAAGTTTTTGGGGGGTTTGAGGACAGTGGGGGACAGTGATTTGTTGAGTATTGAATTTTGCTCCGAAGAGGGTGTTTTCAATGTTGTTATTTTTCATATGATGAACAAGAGGTTTGACTCTCAGCTGTTGTGTTTTCCTGTGTGTGCGTGTGAGAGAGAGATGCTTCGTTGCTCTGTTCATATTCAAACAATGATTCCAAAAATATTAAAACATAACATAATTCGATCCCTGTACTGTAATTAACCCTTTTTCCTGAGCTTTCTGCCGGGGGGGGGAAAACTTTCAGCGCCACAAGGTATCGCTCCATCTCTTCAGCTCCACCTTCCATTCCAGTTGTTTGTGGTACTTTGATGATGTGTTTCCTGTCTCCTTCCTTGTAGCTCACCATCCAGCCGCAACACCAAAACCCGGTGATATTCTCTTGTACCAAAAAACCAAGGAATAAAACTCCACCCACCCGCTCCGTTTGGTGTCCTAAATCAAACATCCATGCTGCCCCTTCCCCATCAAGCAGAAGTGTTTTCTGTCGTCTGTGTTCTAAAGCCGTCAAGTGTCCATTGCTCGGTGGGACAGTAACAATCCTGGTGTTTCTGTATGTGGGTTTTTAGAATGTGAATATGAGTATGCTCTTGTACTAAATTTGTTTATATTGGCCTTTCATTTGTCTGAACTCACTGCTACAACTTCTGGGAATAAAGTGTTTCTATATTTCACTCATGTCATATTTTTTCGGTGTCGGTCAGTGAGCATCGTCATACATTGATCTTAACCCCATTTTATATTCTGAAGTGGTTGTGAGGCACGTTGTTTAAAGATACAGGTCTACACATTACATTTTTGTATTTTGTATGTCATGTGCGATGTGCAATTTTCAGCATATACAGGTGAATTTTGGTTAATGTCTGAATCAGTGTCATATATTATATCATATTACATATTTTATGATTAAATGTCATTTAAAATGGTGAAACAATAATATTAAGCAGTTAAAACTTATTATTATTGTTGTTGTTATTATCATTATCATTATTATTTCATTTCAGTGTATAGCGGTCTGGGATGTAGTAACATGCCTGTCCACAGAGTGGCGCCATGCAGCAGAGCGGCTGAGGGGCGTACAGCTTTCTCTGTCATCACTTCCTGCGGCTTCCCGTCCTTGAGACCTCGCTGTCCCGGCACGTAAACACATGGCGAAAATGAGTAAAGAAACCAAACAGCGGATGCTGCAGCTTTTCCAATGCGGACAATTCGTCATCCGGTGGGGCTTTATCCCCACCGTGCTCTACCTCGGTCAGTATCCGAACATTAGCGGGGGGGAACCGCAGGGTGAAGACACCACTGCCCGCTAGGCTGTTAGCTTCCTGCTACATTGCTAATGTCACAGTGAAGGATTAGACCGTGGAATCTGCAGTCTATAGGCTTCCAACCCTCCTCTCTCTGAAGCGGGGGTGCTGTTGAATAGATGGAGATTACATTGTTGCAGTTTAAGGTGTTTTATTTAAACAGTGCAATTAATTTAATCCATCATAAATAATACAACAATAACACAATTGGATCCACGAAGGTGTTTCCCACTGCTTTGTAAGAGGTGCTGTAAAATGTTGAATCCCTTTCATTAATCCTGGATTGTTCATTTCAATCCCATCTTCAGCTGCCTGTGTTTTCCAGACTTTCATATATATATATCTCTGGTGGTGGTTTAGAGAAGAGATGAGGAAGGAAGTCAAAATAATATCTGCCTCAGGGGTTTCTGAGGATGAGAGGATCTTCTCTGATTACAGCACTGTGGAAACACCAATGCTGATGTCACGGCTCTTGCTCTCTGAATCGTTTTTTAAACCCAACGTTCACTGCTGTAATGTTGCTGTAATGATCTCGTGTTGCCACTGACTCACACTGTGTGTACTTTGTGCAGTGTGTTTTAGATGGCAGTGCATTATTAATTCACCCGCAAAGTAGATTTATAGAAGCCAATGCGAGTGTAAATATTTCATCAATGAGTACTAGAATATTTTATAATAATGTGAAAGCCTTTAGAAATTGCTCAAAGGTCGGACGGTGGTCATTTATTTTTGAAAGAGTCTTATCCTTAAAAATCTGCTTGGTCATGACTTTGTTTTGTGGCCTATGAAGGAACTTGAAAAACAATAGCGGTAATGAAAGTTGTTTTACTTCTATGTGTGTGTGGGGGGGAGTTCGTGAGTCAGTGAGTGCTTGTTACATTTCAGCTGCAATTTCAATGGTCACTTCAACCTATTTCACAGAAACAAGTATGTGAATAGAATAGAAGGCGTTTTTGGTATTGCAAACATCAAACTGAATATTTACGTAAAACAGGATAAAAAGTAGACGAGACAAATGGTCCAGTTCTTGTCGAGACTGCCCTCGCCCTGTTTTATTGCACCCTTTACAACATTCAAATACTTACAGTGTCTTTTTTTATTTTTCTGATACACAGGTTTTAAACGTGGAGCCGATCCAGGAATGCCTGAACCCACAGTTTTAAGGTAAGGAGTTTTGGCACCTCACACCTTTTATAATGACAATTATTATTTTTTGAAATAACTGGCAGGAAGGTGAATCTGTAGTTGTGTTACGTTGTGGCAAAAAATGTAGTAATTTAATCAAGTTTGAGTGAGTAAAATGGTTAAATTTAGTTTCTTGTCAAATATAGGTTTCACACTTTTCGTCACCATACCTACACAAATAAAATAAAAAACACCCCAGAACAATAAACAAAAAACAAATATAAATATCCGTTAAACCAAATCAAAAGCAATATATCTGTTTACTACTTTGACATACTTTCCGACTCCAACTCCTATAAGTCCCATAGGTTTTTGTTTGCCAGCTATATATAGCGAGCAGGTTTATTAGGATGACTGAATACATAATAATATGTTTATCCTTCCTCTAGTTTACTGTGGGGCTGAGGAGAATCTCCACACAACACACAACAAATCCTCTCATCTCCTCCACCACGTGACCCGCCTCTTTGTCGAATCGAAGGGGAGAAATGGGCGTGATAATTTACTTTCCTCCCCACAAACCATACTGTCCTGTGTCTGAAACGCAACGAATCATCAGTGGCCATATTGGCTGTCTTTTATACACATGGAGGGTGTTTACGTCAGGGATGGAAGATATTTGGATAAACAGCGTGCAATCAATATCTGTGTCCCTGAAAATCTGTTGTGTTGACCGGCCTGTCGGTTAGTTCGTTTGTGAATGTTTGACACTCTTGTTTGGATCGACCATTCATTCCATGTTCTCTTTTATTTTCATTTTTTGGTTTAAAGTATCCATAAATAAATTAAGGAAAAACTTTGAAACTTTGGTCTTTGTTCATTCAAATTGTCTCGTAATGTATTTGATATAATGCTTTATGAGCCGTGTCGTTTATGCATGAAGAAAAAAAACAAATATGAATAAAATGAACAACCACAGTAGATGATGCAATAACTTACATGAATTTATTCAAAAATACAATTAACAAAGAAAGAAAATGCCGCTTTAGTTATCTGTTATAATTCTGTGTATTCCACAACTTTATATTCATCCGTGGCCAATAAGCAACACCTCCCCTCAAGAATAAATAGGTTAAATAAGTTACACAGTAGTGGTCTCAGGCCTATGACATGAAAAATATACGCTTTTTAAATTTTATTTTTAACTTTACCAACAAATTGGTGCAGCTGACAAAGAGCCCAGGTTCCCCGAGGTATCGATTGATTGATTTTCCTCGCTCTCATCTAATCATTGATCAGGAAGCCTGGATTCCGTAATCCCGTTGGCCTCTCTTTTCTTCTCTCTCTTACGGACCGCCAGTCTGCCGTTGCGCAGGAAGTCGTGGAGCTGGCGCAGGATGCTGTGTGCCGCCATCTTTCTGTAGAAAGTGTCTGGGTTGTAGCTGTCCCGCAGCAGCTGCTCCTCGTGACTGCTGGGCGGGACGGTGACCTTTCCGGGCTTCTTCATCTGTGGGGCAGACGTTACCATGGTAACATCGACGGTAAACATTGCAGTAATAGAGCAAATCATTTTTTACAATATTTATTTTAACAGAGAAAATTGCACAGGAATAAAAGTGGGATCAATTGAACTTGCGTATATCGTGTATATATCTATGTACTTCTGTTAATACCACGTTATCTGTCTGGTCACTTAATTTTTCAAGTATTTATTTTAAATCTTTAAAAAAGAAAAAAAAAATTTCTACCTACCTAACGTCATTCTTAACAATTAAAATGAGCACAGCCTAAGCTGCAAAATGCAACTTACACCTAAACACACCCCGACTCCTCTCACATGGTAATAGTTTTGCGCACGCTGCAGATTTGTAATATTAAAGTATTAATATTCAGCCAAGCCAAGGCAAATAATGCCGCACGTTAAGACTCACCTTTTCTAAAATCCGTTGGATCAGGGGCCCGACGTGGTTCGTGGCCTCGGAGAGGATTGAGCTGCCCGGGTACTCTCTCTCCACGTGCTTCAGAAGAACCGTGTAGGTGCGTAGGCCCTCGGCCAACCTGTGGAGACAAGCCTCCTGTAGAGAGGAAAAGAAATAAAAATAAATAAAATCACCGAGATAGACAGACGCCGCAGAAGCGAAAAGAGGACGAGGAGGTGGAATACCATGCTGAAGTTGGAGCTGGGGCAGTCCGCTGGAAAGGAGGAGATTTTGAAGTCGTCCAGATTATGATACTTGACGTCCTGTCTGAACTCCTCTTCAAACTGACGAAGGAAGGGAGGGACACGAGAGGAAGGGTGCAGGTCAGGAGGGAAGCGACCTTTGCACAGCGTCACAAGCATCGGTTGACTCCTGGAAGCCAGCGCAAACGAGGACTCTTACCTCTTTCTCGTGGCGTGCTGTTGCACTGAGGAGCAAGCCCCAGAACGGGTGGGCGCTCAAAAGGTCAGAGGTCACCTCCTCCTCGCCGCCTGAGAATTCAACCGCCGGGCTGTCGACGGGCTCCTTTTCCACCGGCGCTCCCAGGGTGCACAGCAGCAGAGCTGCCAGCAGCGCGGCGTCTGCGTGGAGAGGAAGAGCACGAATGAGTGCCAGAGTGAATGAATGGAAAGAGGAAGGAGTGAAAGGAAACGCAGCAACACACACACACACACACACCACAGGGGGTACACTCACTGAGTCTGGAGGGCATGGTGCGCTGCAGGGAGGCACTTGAGTTGAGGATCCGGATGATGCTGTGGACTCTGAGGGTCAGGAGGGGTTGTCTTGACTTTAGGTTTTTTGCCGTCATTTTATATTCTTCACTCTGGAGGGATTTCCCAACACTCGGATCTGCATCAGCGTGCGATTAGTTGTGAGGTGACCATCATCGTGACCCCGGCACAAATTGTTGGGTTGACAGTGATTGATGACAGAGGCGCTGTAAATATAAAGTCTAAAACGGCAGGAGCTTGAACTATTTTATTTTCCTCTCTCACCCACTAAAGTCAATGGATACACTGATTTTTTTAAATAACCGTAGTTATTGGAATTAGGACAAAGCATCATCAGTATCGTCACAATTCGCACAATTGTGTAAAAAATCCCAGTGATATTTTGAGCTGCACAATTTTAAGGGAAAATCCAGTCCACCCTAAACTTTGGCACGGTGCTAATCCGGTGGCTGTGGTGCTGATGTTGAGAACTCAAATCATTTAACTAACAAATTGGGGGATTCGTTGCTGGTCTGGGGCAACCCTCTGGACTATTAAAGACTTTCCTCATCCTTGCGAGTGATTTAACCCGTTCTTTTCAAATGAAATGAGCAGCAGCTGCCACACAGACAATTGTTCAATATTAAAATATCCATTGGGTTAAATAACAGATCATTATCCTACTGTTTTTTTATATAATTTCAAAATCCCGGATCGGTCACTTCTACGAGGTGTCACATTCATTGCATAATGTAATAAAAAGGAATATTAATAGGAGCAAACTTGTATTAGCATTTTTTTTCGCATTTTTATTTTCGCAAGATCGGCTAAAAGGTCAAATCTGAGTGTCTCAAAAATCAATATTATTTGAAGTCAATGTTAGTCAGAACTTTTTCTCATGTCATGGCAATCTGCAGTTCCAAGAAAAAGGGAAATGTCGTGACACGTTGGCTATCATCAGCGGGTGAATTGAGTCACTGGTCTGGGTGGAGTACACACCAACTGGCTTGTTGTCATTTAAAGATGTCTGCCCAGTAGGTACTTGTCCAAAGTAATAATAAATGACATATCCAGATACACAGGCTTGATGATGTCGATTTTGGGCTGGCCAATGCGTTAATAATAATAATAATAATAATAATAATAATAATAATAATAATAATAATAATAATAATAATAATAATAATAATAATAATAATAATAATAATAACTAACAACACTTTAACAAATATATATAGAAAACATTCATAATATTTCATTGTATCATTTCAATTATACTTATTCCAGAATGTACTGCACTGCAGTACATTCACTCATTTTAATGGGGGAAAATAATGTCTGAAATATATTGGAAAACAAATTGAATACATCAAATGTCACAATGTCACACAGAATATGACAATACATTAGGCAGTGCGAGTACAGTCGGTGTATCCTAAAAAGTGAATCTCGTGAAACCTAAATTGACAGATGCCAATCTGTGGGGAGAGGTGGCCTAGTGGTGGTCCATCTGGAAGGATGCACGGACCCCCGCCACTCACAAAAAGAGACGCCACCTCTAATGCCCCTGAGCAAGGCACTAACCCCATCTGCTCTCAGCTGTCCACTGCTCTGTGGCCTTGCAGGCGCCACAGATGGGTCAAATGCAGAGGTCAAATTTCCCCCGACTTGTGTGTGTTTACATGTGCATGTTTGTGTGGGACGATGTGCAATTCTAATTCTAATGTTCGGATGAAGTTGCTCAATTTCTTGAGTAATCTGACCTATTAACTTTTTTTTCAGCAGTAACTTTTCCTCCACAAAAGAAAATATATATTACTAAGATAGGGATGAGTCCAGTTGGTTACAGTACATCTGTTTTTATGGGTGGTCACCTTAAAGGATGTGTGTGTGTGCATGTGCACTGCAGTCACAGTCATAGATCTTACTTCCCTCTCGGTTTTTCCACAAAATTGTAGCGATTCTGGAGTCTAAATTTGCCAAATCCTCTTTCATTATCTATGAAACTAAGATTCAAGGAAAATCTAGAATAGTTTCATCGCCGTCTTAAATTAATCTTCCGGTAATCCCCCTCCCCCCCATAATGTCACATTGTCATTGAAAAAAAAACGTGTCTTTACGCTACAACAAAAATATGCTGCCAAATAATGGTTGAAAACAATAAACAGACAAAAAAATTGGTTCTATGATTTTCTAGAAATGTAGATACAACATGTTACACACTTATGGTAATGAGTAGCTGAGGAACGTCTGTTGTTGGTTCAAGTTGAGGTACTTTACCACTGGGACATCCTGAAATTCCCAAACTACCACCATCCTGCTCATGAAAAATGAATATAAAAATAAAATTAATTCATGTTGAAGTTTTGGCTTTAGCCCACCACCATATTAATTTAAATATATAATATACATCCTGTGCACAACGTATGAACATAGTTAAACTCCCAAAGCTAAATTTTAACAAGGTATACAAAAGGCCACACAACTAAATCTAATGATGAACGATGTGAAAAAAATATGCTGTAATGAGATGTATATGTATCAAGGCCAGAGCACATCAAGAAATATCGAAGTATTAATTATATTAAATCCTAAATTGTGCAGTTCAGTGAAGCTGCCGCTAGATGGCAATCACAATTCAGCATTCAGACCTTTTTGTGACATTCCCCTCACAAGTGGATTGCAGCGCTAATTGCCACGTGAAATATTTATCAGCTAAATTAATATTTTTAATTGTCCCAGCTTGCGAAAAAAATATCTGAACATTCGGAACATGTTTTTACATTATTATTATTATTATTATTATTATTATTATTATTATTATTATTATTATTATTATTATTATTATTATTGTTGTTGTTGTTATTATTATTATTATTATTATTATTATTATTATTATTATTATTATTATTATTATTATTATTATTATTATTATTATTATTATTATACACAGCCTGATGATCTGTCCTAGCCAGGGTTCACTGTGTGTCCCGAAGTCAGCTGGGACTGCAAGTATAGCTCCCCTCATCCATCACATCCATCCTTCGCCCTTTGTGCCTTTTTTTTTCCTCCTTCTCCTCTTCCATGAAGTTGTAGCTCCACTCGGTTTGCCACAGGCACTCTTCAATATTTAATCCAGAGTGCATTTGTTTGAAGAGAGCTCTGAATATGTGTGCGAGGGAATGATAGAGAGAGATGACTGACCAGTTTGTGCTTGTGTGCATACTTTTTTTTTTTTTTTTTTTTACAGGAGAGAGGCAGAAATGAAAAAAAGGGTGTGTATTTGCATGTGTGGTGACAGTGTGAGGATGAAAGGATTTCCTCACTCCTTTTATAATTAGTTTTATCATCTCTCTTTTATTTCCCACATCTCCCTCCTTCTTTAATCCCCTCCCCCACTGTAATCCATTCGTCCTCCCCGTGCACCTTGAAGTGTAATATTGTGTATGCGTTGCCATGTGGGGCTCATTCATTCACAGTATAGTGGAGTTTGTTTGATTCTGCTGGGTGTGCATGTATCTGTGGTTGGTGTCTGTGGTCCCCAGGGGGGAGGGGGGGGAGCAGCATATTTCATCTTCCTCCACCAGGAAGTAGTCCCCTTCTCTCCTCTTTTGCCTCTTCAGCAAACACTGTGTGTTTTAACGTATTTCCCCTCGCTTTCGCTCTCGCGCAGCTGCTCGGGCTACGAGTCTAAATAAAGCCCCGGGTTTATATTTACCACAGAGCCATTTTTTTCCGGTATTGCACTACATGTAAAACTCCTGACCGGTGTCCCCAAACACTTGGCATGGTGCCAACCATCCATTTAAATCAGTTTTCCAATGTCACGCAGAATTTGAATCAGACAGCTCAAAAACAGGAAATAAGTGTGTGTGTGTGTGTGTGTGTGGGTTGCTCAGTTGTCCCACTGTGTGTACAGTATGTCGGCCCATTATGTCTGACAGCGAAGCCGTCGGTATAATCTGAGTCCCTGAAAGGGGGGCCAATTATCCCAGATTACCAGTGCTATCAGAGAAGCAGCTCCACATTTCACTTACACGACTGCACTCCGGCTGCACTCTGCTTGGCTCCATGTCATCTGGAGTATCAGGCTCAGATCCTGGTGGATCTACGGGAGTCAAATTAATTCTCTTTCATATCAGACACCGTGGAATTTTTCAATCAAACCTAATGCATTTTCAAGAGCTTCCTATGTGGCCCGGTGAATTTTCCCTCTATACCACTGCTTATTTTAATCACAGAGCAGGCAGAGGATGAAAGGCATCGTTCAGTGCGCTGCATCTAAAAGATCCAATTAATATAATTAATATTTACACATAGCTTCAGTCCTTTGAGAATGGCACGTTGTTGATTTCGTTTTGGTTGCCCGATTCAAATTCCAAATGTCAGAGACGTGTGTCCTTGTCATGCATTCATTTGTTAAAAAATACTATTTTGTACACACACACACACACACACACATAGTTGCAGACACTATATAAACATGTGTATAGGCAACATTGTATAGGTTGTCAAGGCCAAATTGCCTGTGTTCTGTTCCCCCCTTGGAGTGTGCGACACAATAATCATTCTGAACTCTGAACTGAGTGTTTTACCGTATGTCAGTGCTGCAGGTCTGACATTATTAAGTCTGGTGGTGCCAGTAGTCCTGTAGCCTTCCTTTGAGCAGCGGGGTTGAAGCAGCCCGTTACTAAAACTGCTCTTGAGTTTGTCCAGTGTTTTATGGAGGGGGTGGGAGGCATTGACCATGATCGCCAGCAGTTTGGCCAGCATTTTTTCCTCAGCCACCTCCTCCAGGGAAACAAGTTTACATCCAACAACAGATTCTGCCTTTTTGATGAGTTTTCTCACTCTGTTTGCGTCCCTCGCTTTGAGGCCTGCTCCCCAGCACGCAACAGCAAAGAAAATGGTGCTTGCTACAACAGACCGATAGAGCATCAATGGTATCAATGATATGGACTACGATCCATATTGTGCATAGAGCAGAGCCTTACAGTCGCTGGAGTTGTTACACAACATTGGGAACTAATGGCAGCTTATATTGACAGTTCAAGAGTTCACACGATCTCGCTGTCATGCTTTGATAGGCCAACGACTTTTGTCATTATGCGAATATGTCTCCACAACAGAGACAAAGAGGTTGAAGCTCATCTGCAATGGCATTGTCACAATGCCAGAACAAACCGGTCACGCACACATAGACACACACACGCACACACAAAGTGGCCTCTCTTTGTTTACATATGGAAATTTGAGACAGGTAAAGTGGTGACGTAGCCGTCTCTCTCTCTCTCTCTCTCTCGCCCCCTCCCCCAAACACAATCATCCTTGTTTTAAATGAACACAACCTGTGACATGATTGGACAACACAACATGTGGTGGTTTTAAACTACACTCACGTGCACGCACGCATACACGCACGCGCGCGCGCACCCACTGGGTGGAGCAGCAGCGTCGCGTGCTGCGGGGCGCACGCACGCGCGGTGGCTCGTGACGCCGCACGGCTGCAGACGCAGGTCGCGGAGTGTGAGTGCAAGCGCGAGACGCGGTGTGGTGGTGGAGAGAGAGCGAGGGGGAGCGAGAGAGACATGGCGCCGCGGTGAGGAACCGGACACACCGGAGCGGAGAAGGAGAGGAGCCATGGAGGAGTCGGAGCCCGCTGAGGACGGCCTGCTCGCGGGGCTGCGGTGGAACCGGAGCCCCCGGGAGCAGGCTCAGCTGAAGCAGAAGATCCGGGACCTGCCGGGGCTCCTGAAGCACGGGCTGCACCTGCGGAAGAAGAGCGTGAGTACCCCGGGGACACGCTGCGTCCTTCCGCCTTCGACGGTGGAGGAGCGTGAGCGAGCGATTTGATTTAAAACACCATTTTTTCACCTCTATATTCAGACACACAACCGCGTCACGACTCAGGTGTTTTCATTAGGTGAAAAACACCACTGTCGCAGAGTGTGTCTGTGTGCGTGGGTGCGCGCGTGGGTTCGTGTAAGTGTGTGTGAATTGTAAGTGCGTGCGTATGCTTCATCCATAATAACCAGAGCTGCTGTTAGACACCATACCTTCACACTCTGGTAGTCAAGGCAACACTACTACCTAACACACACACACACGCACTTATTGAATCCACGTAGAAACACACAATCTATATTTATATAACAGTTGCCATCATTTCTTAAGGCTATTTGGCTGCCAGGTATCAATTATTTGACCATAACATATTGGAGAAAACGTGCATCATAACTTGTCCTAGTCCAGGGGGGTGTCTTCAGTTTTCTCATTTTGTCAAAAGAAAGGACAGGTGAATTTTCACCTATGAGACCAAACTGAAATTTGTGTAAATATTTTTTGGAAATGATTTTCTGTCCATTGCCTCATTTTCAAATCTCTTCTCTGAAGGAATCCAACAGATTAAGTGGCTGGTCTTTTTTTTGTTTTTTTTTGGTCAACTAAGCAGTACATATGTGTGACTCGATGGGCCCTGATGTGGAATAAACACACCTGACATCCTAATGGATGGTGTGGCTGATTCCCTCTGTGGGAATCACACACATGACCTTCCGTCACTCAAAAAATAATACAGAGCATTTGTGTTGTAAAGCCTCTTTTGGAGCATGGAGGTGGAGAGTTAGCGTGGTGGTATTTAAAGTGATGTTTAATCATCCACAGAGCCACACAAGAGCAATATAGTGGGACCATGTAGACAGTTTATAAAAATCATGTTTTGCTGCTTGCTGCCTGTGCTTTGTTTTTTAAGGGTAGGCAAAGATGGGGATTCAGAGTGGGTGGAGGGGAAAAAATAAAAAAAACTTGCTTCCCTCTGCAGCTGACGTAGTACATGTGAGTGAGAGTGATGATGCGTATGCTAAGTAGTGTTAAGGTATGGGATGTTCTGTGCACACTGGTTTTCTCCAGACACTGGCAGTTGGCTATGCTTCACCTGACGCGCACACGCACACACACAAACACGCACGCGCGCACACACACGCACGCACGCGCGCGCACACACACGCACACACGCACGCACGCGCACACACACACGCACGCACGCGCACACACACACACTGAAACACACACACGCACGCGCACACACACACACTGAAACACACACACACACACACACACAGCTGCTCAGATTATCTTTCCAGAAAGATGTGCTTGTGCACTCCAAATGCGTTTTAGTACATCTGGTGCCAAAAAAGCAAAGAGCAACTTCATCTGGGTTCACATCACCAAAACAGCGTCTCTTCTCGCATCTTTTTTTCTTTCCATGCGTCATCTTAAGCCATTATTTGCGATTTTTTTTTTAATATATGTGCAGCACTTCAAAAAAGGTGCGTAACATCTGACGTAAGCAGTTCTTCTCGGAACCTAATTATGTGCTCGTGAAGCGATTTGAAATGTAGCCATTTGTCGCCTCTGGTTCCGGCTTGCTGCAGCCTCACCTTGGAGAATCCTGCCTTGCATTATTCTCTGTTGTGACTTGCTTCGGCATTTAATTATTCGCCCTTTATTGGCTGTAATGTGACAAGTGCACTCAATTTCCTTGCTAACTCATTCAGCAGTCCGAGAGCTACTTCTGGGAGCCTTTGTTACCCCACCTATACCCTCAAGACTTAAATCAGTTTTCTGCAACTGGTTTTACACTCCATGTTTTACCTGGCACTAAGCAAAATTCCTCAAAGTGCGACAACACAATGCGCATTGTGTCGTCGGCTTGTTTGATATGTGCATCTGATGTGTTGCTTACTGTTTGCAGCGAGTAAACTGACACGATGTGTGTTTAAGTCAGAGGAGCTAGAAATGTGAGATTGTGTTGCTCTTAAAGATTACTCCCAGGGAATCTTGGCATTGCTGAATTATGGTGCACTCCATATTCATCATTTCTTGTGGAGTGGCAGCCTCTTTGTCTTTCTCTTGTCTAATGAATTTATGGCAAGCCACACCCTGGACATTTTTTCATTTTTAAATGTGACAAGATAATCATTTCACAATAAGTCAGACTTTCTTGAAACCCAAACGCATTGTATGTAAATGCCCAGCATGCTGCAAAAAAAAAAAAAAAAAAAATCCCCCAAGAAGATTCCTCAAAAGACAATTTTATTTCTGCATGATACGTGCAAGAAAACAGTGGCTTGTGAAATGTCTATTTTTTTTTTGTCTGCCATCCATATTTCTCATCCATAACTGCATTATACATTGTGATATAAAAAAAGATGAAAGGGCAAGTGAGAGGAGGAGGAGAGAGAAACTCGCATATTCACCCCGAGTTGCCATCTAAATGTACAGACCCTGAGCATCCCAATAATACTTTTCTACCTCCCTTTATAAAGGAATGTAACATATTTACATTTAAAAGTAACGTTCAGAATTATGCTGATTTATTTTTACAAATTCTGATATAATGTTTAAGACAATGAGGGAGGAGAGAAAGCAGTGTCCTGGAAGTAACGTTAAAATCACAAGGGCGCCTCTCGTCTTTTTTTGGTTCCTGTAGGAACATGGCTGTTTCCCTGGAAAACGAGTTATGAATATTTTATTTCACCTCTGTCTGTAGATTTTTTTTTCA
>JAFBJU010000318.1:135053-181233 GCA_016785305.1 Colistium nudipinnis
CCTTGTGTGTATGTGTGTGTGTTGTGGTCATGTGGATTATTTGCATTTTTGATTCCTGATCTTTTGGAATGAGAGTTGATTTACAGAAATCAGATTATTCTTATTTATTTTATGTTTAAATTCTACCCCCACCATACATTCCCAATGCTGCAGTCAGACCCCAATTAAATAACTTGATCTACCATTTTTTTTATCTGTTTTATGAGGTTTTCACCACAGTGTCGGCTGTCATCAAGCTCCTCTGTCACCATAATAATCCTTCAAGATAAAGATCTGGGAAGCAGAAGTGAAGTGGATAC
Organism: Colistium nudipinnis; assembly: GCA_016785305.1. NCBI lineage: Eukaryota > Metazoa > Chordata > Actinopteri > Pleuronectiformes > Rhombosoleidae > Colistium > Colistium nudipinnis. Next base: position 135,353 of record JAFBJU010000318.1, read on the forward strand.
ACCCTGGGAAAATACGGAAACATGATGGTTGTAACAACGAAGAGATTTATCAGGGTGTCTCTTTAATAGCCATCGTTTCGTTAATTAAATTGTTTTCCTCATTGAAAGCCATATATAGATTTGTGTAGTTTGGATATGGTTTAATAAGGCGCCGCTTACATGTCGATGTTTGCTTGTGTGAAAATGTGTCACTGTTTAACCAGATAGTAATCCCACACACACACACACACACGGCTTCATAAAAATGCGTAACCACTGACTACAACCAGAAAGCCGGTGTGATGGCAATAGGTTTTAACCTCTGTCGGTTAAAGAAAAACCTGACTAATGTTTTTGGAATGGTAAAACTGGTCTTTCTCAACTCACTCTTGTTTGTTCAGTGTGTTGTGTGGCTCTGACGGCTTGTGTGTGTGTGTGTGTGTGTCTGTGTGTGTGTGTGTGTCTGTGTGTGTGCGCTCGCTCTCTGCCCCAACAGCAATCACCTGACACTATTCCTGGACCCAGCACTGGACCTGCACTACACAAGGTGAGAAAACACACCCACCCACGCCCACAAACACACACACACCCGCACACACATACACATACACATACAGGTGATGTCATTTTCTGCGTGACAAAAGTGTGTTTGTCGTTCAATACCGGTGATGTCATTGTATGTATAACCCTGGAGTTTTCCCCAAGTTAGTTTAACTACAACTACACACACACACACACAGTCAAGAGTCTTAACTTGTCATGAGTTGTGTATATAACAAGTTAAGATATAAATATGAGCATAGTTTTTCGTTGAACTCTCAGTACTGCTGTATTGTTTTTTATTTTTTTAATTATGTCCCTTTCATGTTGATAATGAATCATTAACAATACATGTTTTGATCCTGCCTGTATAAAACCTGACTATCGTGCACGAGAGCACCCTGTGCTTTTCCGGCCTTTTGCATATGCATGAGATGCAAACACAATGGGGCGACTCCCATAGAAACATTGTACCATCGTGAATCACAATGTGCCTTTCCTTCTTGCAGTGCGTCAACACACGCCATAAACACATACTCTACGCAATCTACAGCCACGCCGCCGCGCCACCCTCATCCCTCATTCACAAATGCCATAACGTCATGGGAAAGAGGGACTCATCGGCCATTTAGTGGACTCCGCTCTATGGAACAGAGAAAGCGGCCCATGTTAATAGCTTAATAGAAATACGGTCTTATTTACGACGGGATCAATAGCGTGATTATGGCAGACCGTGTAGACACAGTCGATGTTTCATTCCTCAGGGGGGTGGGGGGGGTTTAGAAATTGAGCTGTCCTTGTGAGTCACTCAATGACATTTTCACATTTAGCCAGACTGGCTTTCTCCATTCATAAATTCATGTCGAAAAACCATTGTGATTTTTCTTTCTTTATCTTTTCTTTTTTTTTTATGGCATTCAGGCAAAGAATGGATTTTGATGTGTGTTTTTTTTTTTTTTTTTTTTTTTATGTGTGTGTCAGTCTTGCTCCCAGAGTTTCCCGTGTGCTGCACGGACTGTGAGGAACGCCTTCCTGTCTCACGGACCGTACCCGGCTAAAGACAAGATTCACCTGGCCAGAATCATAAGGTACGCTGGCCTCCCTCCGTGTTTGTGTGTCTCTGTGTGTGTGTGTGTGTGCGCGCATGTTGAATCGATGTGCCCACTGAAGCATGTGCGCCGACTCACCGCTCAGGCCTGAGCCCCTTCCCGAATCGGCCACTCACGTTGTTTATGCAGTGAGACGTGACAAATGTGACGTAGACCTATTCCCGTACTGCGCGCATTGTCCGCAATATACAGATGCATGGTAAAAAAAAACAAAAAAAACACCACGTGTTAACATCTGGACAAATATAAATTGATGTATCCAGATGCAAAAAGAATGTTTTTTAATCCGGGGATGAGCAGGCCGGAAAATATTCAGTGTTTCAGAGGAAGAGGTTTACAGACAACTAATGAATAATCAATAGATATTGATTAAATAAAGACAAGCTTTGCGCTGAGGGAAGAAAAGAGCGTGTGTGTGTGTGTGTGTGTGAGCCTCTTGATGCAACTGTATGTTGGAGCACTTATGTGTTGATAATGTGGGTCTGTGCGTATTTTAACAGGCGTAGCTATGTGGGCGTGGAGCTGGTGCAGTGGCTGTGCGAGCAGTGCGTGTACGTGCGCTGTCGGACCACCGCTGTGCGTGTCTGGCAGGTGCTGCTGGAGCTGGGAATCCTGCTGTCTGGTGAAAACACAACCCCGCACACGCACGCACACCCACACACAGACGACACACCCTTTGCTTTAATATGTACACATCATCAACTTTTCGGGCCCATGTTAACAATTCACATTTTACGACTCACTAAACCTCCCGTGAAAATATGAATTTTAATGTCCACAAAAACTGACAACAGCTAAATATGGTGCGTGTTTCTGTCTTCAGCGTAGTAAAAGAAAAAATATATGGGGAAAAAAAAAGGTCCTACACAACAAATCTTTGTAAAGGGAAGCATATTATACACGTTTACACTGTCAGCATACTATTTAAAGGCAGTTTCTTTAAAAAAAAGGAGGAGTCCCCCTCGGGTGCAGTTCATTGATCTGTCTAATCCACTAAACCTGATACAGAGACTTCAGCAGTTTTTTTTTTATTGTAGACACCATGTTTGTGCTCTTTCTCTAGAACTAAGAAGAGTTCATATAAACCCGCAACATGATTTCATATAACTTCTTAATGTCAGTCTTATTATAGCAATCCATAATTATCCCCGCATTCAGAATACATTTGAATAAAATATTTACCGCAGTGTGTTCCATCAAGTTTTAATTTCCTTTTTAATAATTGGCACGGTTTAAAACATGTAAAGTGTTTCCTTAGCACTCAGTTATATGATGTTTGAACACAGCATATATTTTAGCTTCATAAATATTTAGGAAAAATGGCATAAAAGGAGGGTATGGTAGCTTTTTTTACATACTCTAACATTGCTAGGCACGTTCAATTGAACTACAAAACAATACATTTTGCCTTCTTTTCTTTTCTTTTTTTTTTCTAAGGCTTAAATAGATTATGATGCAAAAATAACTAGCCAGTTGATGACCTGTGTGTATTTTTCTCTCCAGTGGACCAGCGGGTGGTGTTTTCGGACTCAAACTCCTACTACCAGTTCAGCTTTGAGGAGTGCGACTCCGCCTCCTGCGAGTTTCGCTCCAATGAGGGCGAGTGGCCAGAGGCGGTGAGGCTCCTCCTACAACTCGCCCCATATGTCCAGTTTCGGTCTGGAGGCGGAGCCAATAGCCCGTAAGTGTCCCATACAAAGATGGATGGATGGATAGATGGAGGGGTTTTTGACCGCTGCTCTAACAGAGACGCAACAAATACATTACTTTTGAATTCCTGATTGAATTTTGCACATGACAATGCAATTAATCGCGATTCATCGCAATTAATCGCAGGAAATAATGCGATAAATCGCGATTAATACATATTATCGTTGACCAGCACCAATATATATATATATATTTATTTATGATTATACTGCTGAGAACGATAACAATGAATCTCAGTTAAATACGACATAGCATAAGAAGGAGCTGGTGGTGCAATGAACCGTTATTGGTTATATTTATTTGTTAATGGCGAGTTCAACCAATGTTGGGAGGGGTGGCGGATTGTTGATGATAACTGGTGCTGAACGTATTATTTGATATGCAGGGTCATATCCCTCGACCTGAAGTGGAAGCTCATCGATGCGGTAGCATTTCAAAGCTGCAGAGACAGGCTTCCGCTTCAGATTTACCATTGAGGTCATTTATCTGTTGGATGAGTTACTACGAAAAGTGACTGTTTGATTTGCTGGAAATGCTGTGCCGCGCACTCCTGCAAGGACAGGAATGTCCTTGCGACAGAAATACACACACACATACACACAAACACACATCTCCCCCCAAATTCACTCTCTGTTCTCCGTTCTGGGCTTTAAATCCTCAATATGCGTATGTGAGAGACAATGTCATGTGCAACCCCCACACACCTCCACCTCCACAAGAGAGAAAGAAACCACGGATACACATAAAGTGACATATGATGCGATCACTCGCACAACACGAGACGTGCTATGACACGAACGCGCAAACACACACACACACTCACACGTACGGAGGTGTCAGCCAGAGTTCCCTGCGTTGTGCGGGATTCCTGCTGAGGCTGCAACTGAACTCAATCTGTCACTCAGAGGAAGAGAGAGAGAGTGTGAGAGGGCGGGTGGGGCGGGGTGGGGTGTAGCAGTGGCACGCGCCTACACATTCGTCGGCGGGACAACTTCAACACTGTAAAAGAGGATGTGATAACGTACACAGTGAGTGTGATTTTTATTTATTTTTTCTCAGGCAGACGTTAATTTACCAGAGTGAGACAATTATTAGCATATTATGAATGTTCTCTCTCTCATTTCAGATCCCATTTTCAATCTCTCAAATGACAATGGGGCCAAAACTTGCATATATATTGCTTTTTTAGCAAAGATTAGTCATCTGCTCCCTGTCACGTTTCATCTCTGTCATTGCGTAAACTGATCATGGGGAAATTCGTATTTCTGTACTTTACACCATAATATGAAAACACAATATAATGGAATCCAGTAGTGTCAACCCTTACCGTAAATACACCCAAGGCCCATATATTCATATATTATGTTGAGACTGCATGAATATTTTGTCAGGCTGTGTGTGTGTGTCTGCGTGCGTGCGTGCGTGTGTGTGTCAGCTTTACACAGACTAACATTCACACAGACCATTACTCTATATATAATAAATGGTCTTATGTCCACAGTCTTTATGTGATTGTACAAATTGTGTAAAAGCGGCATAATAATGAGGCAAGAGCTCATACATTCATGCAAAAATAGATGTACTCCCCAAAGGCCCTCTCTTTGTTTGTCATACATTACTGTGGAGTAAATACATCATCCATACACACACACACGTTGCAGTTTGGCTTACGTCACAGAACATGACTTTATTGTGGCCTTCACCTTTGACCCCCTTTGACGTGGCGTGCCATCATGGATCACGATTATCAATGCTGCCTAATGATTGGTGGCGCCACCCACTGAGCCTCTGTTCCAGCTCTGGTGCATTCAGGCTCATGGTGACTCACAAAGTAACAAAATGAACACAGGCTAAAAAAAAACAAAAAAACAACAACAACTTAATGACCCTGAGAAGAACACATTTAGTAAACAGCTTAGCACAGACTTGTGTTCATTTCATGATTCACTAATGGATCTCTGCATTTGTAGAGGAATAAATATTTATATAACTCACCATTGTCATTATCAATATTCCAAAGGAATGTATTCATATATTTTCTCTCCAGTTTAATCTGTTGGTCTCTCTGTATCCATTTCTCTGTGAGTTGATAGCTGAAGTGTCCGGCTGAGGACTTCATGCGATCACCATCTCTACTGCTTCGGCATCTATCGGTCCCTTATCAGGTTACACAGTGTGCGCACACGCACACGCACACACACACACACACACACACAGGGCCACAGCATCTTTCCTCCGCAACTTTTACCAGTGCCATTGTGATGGGTCGATAAAATCCAAATGATATGCAAATTGGTGTGTGTGCATCCTTGAGAAGGAGCCATTGCGTGTGTGCGCGCGTGCGTGTGTGTGCGTCTGATGTTTGCAGGGCGGAGGCAGTGCCAGAGAGAGAGAGAGACCAATCCAAACAGCGGTTCTGTTCGAGAAAACCTATTAGATGAGGGGCCCTTGGGTGCAGTCTGCTGCTGTTGTGGCAAAACTCTTCAGCAGTCTTGTGTTATTGCTGTGGGACCAATGCGTTTACCCCAAAACAGACACCTGTTTATTGACACACACACACACACACACACACACTCTCACACAGACCCCAACGGCTGAAAGCAAATACATATGTATTCACAGATACGCTTAGGCCTAATAAAACAATTTCAAGAGTAACACAATATACTATCAATATGTACTCTGCCTGCAGTAAACAGAGTCCACATTGATGCATGCACACACACACGCGCGCACACACGCAGGCACACACACACACGCACGCGCACACACATCGCATCCTTACTCACATCAATAGAAAGGTGTGTCTGGGAGCTATGTGGGTTCTTACTCCTTTTTTGTAAAGGGTAAACAAAATTATTTAATCCACTTATTAAAATATATTTTTAAAAAAGGGTCCTTTGGTGCAAACATGCAGCTTAAAGCAAAATGCATTTTGTAGGCTGTAAGCCCTCTCTAACCATACCAGGGGGCAGTGTAGGGAAGGAACCTTTTTCTCGCAAATTAAAACGTGTGCGCGTGTGCGCGTGTGTGTTTGTCTCCAAGGTCAGAGGAGGACTCTGAAGGCAACAGGGACATCTGCAGTGAGATTCTCCAGATGAAAGCTCTGGAGCGGCTCACGTCCACGGTCAGTGTGTGCGTGTGGAGTGAATATTATGGGATATGCCGGGGGAATGCTTAAATACTCCAGTTGTATCATGGATGTCTATGGGTGTCATGTTTATATTTTGGTTGTCCCGTCTCATTCTGTCTCCGTCCCTTTCTTTCTCCAACAGGTACAAAATGAGTTGGCGGCTGCTCTCGCTCGAAAGACTCGCAAAGCTCGTAAGTACACATTTAGTGAGAGTGTGTGTGTTTTTTTTTCTTAACATATATGTGGCTATAAATGTTTTATAGAAAGAAAATGTTGCCTAATGAGAGCAAAGAGCCGTCAGTCTGACCAGATCCCGTTTCCAAATTGCAGTATCAGAGCAGGACTCTGAGACGACAGAGACGAGGCAACAGGAGCCTCGCACGCCCAGCGAGGAGAGCAGCCCGGTAATAATACACACCGTACACTGCACACACACACACACACACACACACACACACACTACACTCAGACACACAAAGATCACAGTTGTAGTCCAGTCTGGGTTCTTCTTGGTACAGAGAAAATACACCAAAAACTGAGTCTGCGGAGGTCATTCTGTGGAGGGTTTATTTCAGTACTTGAATAATGTTTGGGAGCTGCTGTACCCAGAATGCAACAAATGAAGGACTGAAAACGAAGAGCAGGCTGCATATGAGCAGTACTGTTAAAATGGAGATCGACCCCGGCACAGATCAGCCTGGGACATGTATAATAGTAGATAATATTGTAATTAGCTTGTTCTCCTAAGTTGCTGTGTGTGTGTGTGTGTGTGTGCGCGTGCTCTTTGCGTGCGTGTGTGTCAGTGAGGTGGCTGAACACAGTTAATGGGGTCAGAGGCCTGCATGCGCTGCCATCTCTGTACAGTGGAAACCTCTTTTCCCCCATCCATTATTCATCGGTGGATTAAACCAGCGATATAAAAGGAGAGCTGAAAGAAAAGAGCAAAAAACCAACAACACACAATTAAACAACACAGCGCTGTATATGCAGCGATTCTCGTCATTTAGTTTGTGACCCCTTACTACAAAGAAATGGCTCCATACCCTTCCTCGTCCCCTGCATTCGTCTATAAAGGGTTATGTTTTCCCCTCTCTTATTAAAATTCAAAGATGAAAGAAAATTGTTAAAAAAAAAAAAAAAAAAATCAATAAGAAGGCTTTAATGTGATTTCTGGTTTCCAAAAAGCGCAGCAATCAGCCTGTGACCCATTTGAGCGGCATGGCCACAGGATTTGAATGTATTTCACTTCAGAGGCACTGCGTGTGCTCTTCCACCGCACAATATTGTTTCACTGACATTTGTTTCAGGCTTTACAAGCTGCCAACACATAAAAGACATGCTCACTTAGATGTGGTAACAGGCGCTCTGTGGCCGCACTTTAATACAACAACCTTTCGCTGCCTCTCTCTTTATGAGTCCCGCTTTTGCCTCACCACACAGCTGTTATTATATATATATATTTTTTTTACTTTGTCATGATCATAAAATGTAGATTTTTATCTGCAGCACAGCAGCTTGGTAACGATTTCTAATTATCCTCGTAAGCTCATCGTGAGCCAAGGTCACATTTCATACAAGTACAAGTAGTCCTAAAATAGTTGACATTTATTTTTTGGAAATGTTGTCTGTTTCGGGATGTTGCCAACCCAATGTAGCTTTCGAATGGTAACATGAATATTATCTGGGAGTATTTTACGTATAAAGAAGGATAAACCACATACAAATACCAAATGCTAAAGATGGCAAAAAATGCAAATGTTTTATTATTTGGGTTTTGATAATTCAACTGTATGGCTATATAATATACAAAAAAAAAAAAAAAGGATAAACCAGTAGAGACTAGGAGATAGATGGAGACAGCAACACAATACAACAACAATACAAACCCACATAACCCACAGGCAGGTTATCTTTTGTGTGTCCTGTGTCTTTCGGACAGGAAGTGGAAAACAGGTGAACAGGAAGCGGGGACACGGGGCCAGGGCTCTGATATAATGTCTATGTTTGTGTGTGTGTGTGTGTGTGTGTGTGTGTGTGTGTGTGTGTACGTGGCTATCTGAACAGATAAGGGCTGTCATGGGGGGGGACAGAAGGAAAAAATGAAGCGTGGGAGTGTGCCATGATGTTGTGTGTGCGTGTTTGCCCTCGGCCAGTGCATTGCATTGTGGGATAGTGCAGCTCACAGGAAGGAGTAACTCGCTGGATAGTGAAATACTCTCCTCGCTCTCTTCCAAGGAAAATAAACAGACCCGGCTGCCCACCACTCGGATAACCATCATACAAGCAGCACCCACAGGAGCGCACGCGCGCACACACACACGCACACACATACAAAAACGGCCAAATGAGTTTTATCCACTTTGGCAGGGACATATATTTTCTGTCTGCCACTTCTTTTTGTCTCTAGGTCTCGTCTCTTTATTTATTTTTCAAGTTATCACCAGTTGATATTCATATCTCTCCACTTTAATCTACTTAAGTTTGGCTACCGGCATAACACATATCTAAGTCCTGACTATAGGGAGGAGGAGGAGGAGGAGGAGGAGGAGACACATACACTCACACACACACACACACACACACACACACACTCTCCCTCCCACTTACACTCCTAATCACATACAGTACACTCACTCTTTCTCTGACACAGAGGAGTCGGCCTGAGACGAGGAGAGAAGTGTGACCGGTAAAGGGGAATTACAGAATCCAGCAGATAGGAAGCAAAAGAAGAATTGGAGAGCGAGAGAGAGAGCAAGAGAAAAAAAAAAAAAAAAAAGTTGACCTTTTTATCCTCATTCTCCTCACATGGACATAAAAGGAGGGGAAACTTGCTGGATTACACTGGCAGTGATTTTTGTCTCACCTTGACCTCCACGCCACCACCACCACCTTGAGTCTCTGCACCATGTCTTGGGACTGTGGGTTGAGATACGTCTTCATGCCTCCTGGGTTTCAGCTGAGCGGGGTGTGTGCCATGCGGGACGGCGGCGGAGGTGGACGAGGAGGAGGAGGAGGAGTGGGGACGGTGTGCGGCCGCGAGGAGCTGACCAGCCGGCTGGGTCTGGAGGCCGTGCAGCGGCTGGCCAAGGACGGCTGTCGTCTGCTGCAGAACCACAACTACCGGCTGCCCGACCGGAACCAGGCCGTGAGTACACCTTAATATGTGCAAATCACAGTCGCGCATGCAGTAGCGAGGTGACAATTGCCGCTTGCTCCGGTTGCGGCCGCACGGTCAGCGCGATTGTGAGAGTTGATGGACGTCATCGCGTGGTGAGTGTTGTCATTGTCGTCGTCGTCACTGGTGAGACGCACACGCTCGACTCCAGGAGTCGGAGTCACACACCGATTGCGGCTCTGGTTGCGGCTCCTTGTTGTGAGTGACTCTTCACCCGCCCCCCCCCCCCCCCCCCCCCCCCCCCCCCCCCCCGTGGTGATTTGTGTTGCTGGCCATCTAAAGCACACATTTACGGTGTGTCTGCGCATCGTCCCGCCCGAGGACACACACCCACGTGCACCGACACGCACCCCGCGCATTACAGTTGTCACACGCTAATCTTTCCCTCATTTTGGATTAACCACTTCTCTGGCTGGTCTGATACGATTGTTAATAATGACTTAGTGCAATGTGATCTCATACTCTGCCCCCCCCCCCCGCCCCCCCCCCCCCCCACCCCCCCCCCCAGTCTGTCAACTCGTGTGTGTGACAGTGGGAGCGAGTGTGTGTGCGTGCACGGCTGCCGCTGAGTCAGTGTGTGCACATAATGAGCGGGGTGTTAGTGAAGCATTATACTGTATAATTGTGCTCTCCACTACACCTGGGGGCAGGAAATGAAGCGGATGCAGTCTGATTCCACCTCACTTCCCGTTGTTGCTGCAGCCTCGTCAGTGCATGCACGGCTGCCGCTGAGTCAGTGTGTGCACATAATGAGCGGGGTGTTAGTGAAGCATTATACTGTATAATTGTGCTCTCCACTACACCTGGGGGCAGGAAATGAAGCGGATGCAGTCTGATTCCACCTCACTTCCCGTTGTTGCTGCAGCCTCGTCAAAGGCGGGACGTTTTTAAGGATGGAGACATTCCCTAAAATGATATTGTAATATCATAATGTCAGAATCTCTTATTTGTTGCTCTGTAATCATTTCTGAACAAACTTGCTTGAGGGTTTGTTTTGTTTTTTTCCATAAACTCAGCCACCGGCTCGATTCACCTCAAACCACCACTCTCCTTTACTGGGTTGCCATGGTGATTTTTTTTTTTTTTTATCCTTTGTTTTCTTTTTTTCTCCCATGTCAGAGATGAGCGCCGACAAACTAGTGGAGGCTGTTTCCATAGTGATTTCCCAAAATGCTCTTTGGTTGCATCTCTGGGCTCTAGTTACTTTAGACAAGCTTTTGTACCTGCCCAAGGTCTATACAAGGTCACGCACACACACACACACACACACACGCACACACACACACACTCAGGCAAGCTATAGATGCTTGTGTGTGTGTTCTGTTCATTTCAAAACATTGTGCTTTCATTTTCTTATCCATTATTTCCAGGAATCAGGCACAGAGCTATCGCAACATTGATATGGCTTGGTCACTGTTGGCACGGACACACACACGCACACACACACACACAGACACACCTACAGGAACAGGAAGGGGACAGAGAGGGCTTCCTTTAGCCTTTCGCAGAGGCCCGCCTTTCCTCTCAACAATATGTCATATTCATTGAGTGTTTTGTGCCTGTCTGTGTGTGTTTGTGTGTGTGTGTGTGTGTGAGAGAGAGAGAGAAATAATCAGATTGAGTGAATGACAGAAAAGGAAAAAAAAATCTGTCTCTTATCCCTCAAATTCTCATCTTGTGAGTGGCTGAATATGTGCCGCCTCCTTAATTTCTCATCATGTTGTGCACAAAAGGGAGAGAGAGAGAGAGATGTGTGTGTATATGCAGTTTATGACCCATGCATAGCGAGTGCACGCCCCCCCCGCGCTCTCTATTTTCTGTTCCCAAATCCAAGCCTGTGGAGCGTAACGTTTGTCCATCCAGAGACAGAGAGGGAGCCTGGAGGGGAGGGTGGAGGAGGAGGAGGAGGAGAGGGTGGAGCAGGTTGATTTGAATTGGAGGAAGGGATGGGAAGGAATGGAAGGAAAGAGAGTGACGCAAGCCGTTTACTGGGAACAAGTTGATGTGCCGAATAATGACTTGGCAAAAAAAAAAAAAAAGTGGTTTCGCTTTTTCTCACTTACAATGATATTGGAAAAGAAAAATAATTTCTAGGCTAAACCTTTTTTATTACCATTTTTTTTTTAGAAGCAAACTGTCACTCATAATCAACTTGCCGTGTGACCATTCCGCTGTATTACATAATGACATATATTTGTTATTGGATATGATTATACCACTTATTATATGTCTTTATTAACTCTCAGCAATTGACTTATTTTCCTTTTTTTTATTATTATTATTCTTTGTAACATTATTATTCTTTTTCCCCCCCATTCTGCTCAGTCACATCTTCTTTCGTGTCTCACTCTTTCCCACACTCCTCCATGTCTCTCACTTTCCATCCCGCTCTCTCTCTCTCTCTCTCTCGTCCTCTCATGCTGCTTTCTTGTCTTGCTCTTGCTCTTCTTCGCTTTGTTGTATAACTTTTGGACCCGCTCCCGCTCTGGTGGAGTGCCTACTTACTAATGTATATTTGTACTTCTCATGTCTCGCATTCTTTCTCAGGCAAAATTAATGTTCTTGGCAAGTTGTGTGTGTGTGTGTGTGTGTGTCTGTGCGTGCGTGTCTCTCCCCCTCTCTGTTGTGGCTTCAGATGTTTTTGGTGGTACTGAGAGTTACTGTTATCGGAAAGATCAACAGTTGCCTCTCTACCAGGAGCACAACACAACATTTCACTCTATTTTGTTTTTTATAATTGTTACATAATCTCTATTTTTAATCCCCCCCCCCCTCCTGTGTGTTTTGGGAGGGGCCATTTTTTTAGATTTGTTATTGGTGCAATTACTGCCGAGATAAAGAGTGGAGCCTTGTGATAAAATATCCCGACTTCTAGTCATGTGGTGTAATGACATGTCCCCACCAGACCACTTAACCACCACCCCCTTGTGTTATCTCATCTGTGTGTGTTGGGTGTGGCTGGGGTGCCGGCTCACAATGTATTAAATGACATCCAGTGTCAGATTTCTTTCCATCTGCTGTCAACGCCTGATACACATCTTGGAGTTTAATTTGAGCTTGTTACACAATGAACTTTAGGCTGAGTACACATGGTGAGGATGAGTTCTGGCAGTGATTGAAAGCGTGTGTATAGGTCCAATTCATTGACAGAGCACAACCTGAACTACAGCCGATACATGACACAACACCATCGTTCCTCGGATAGATGAGGAAAAAAGTCCCCCCCCCCCCCCCCAAAAAAACAAAAACACCCCCATCAAAAAAAACTAAAACAAAAAAACACCTCAAACACAGCTGTGAAGTTGTAAGGAGAAACTTCACCACACATGATCTAAAAGAGGGGGGATATAGTGACTGTGACACGCACGCACGCACGCACGCACGCACGCACGCACGCACGCACGCACGCACGCACGCACGCACGCACGCACGCACGCACGCACGCACGCACGCACGCACGCACGCACGCACGCACGCACGCACGCACGCACGCACGCACGCACGCACGCACGCACGCACGCACGCACGCACGCACGCACGCACGCACGCACGCACGCACGCACGCACGCACGCACGCACGCACGCACGCACGCACGCACGCACGCACGCACGCACGCACGCACGCACGCACGCACGTGACTGCGACACGCACGCACGCACGCACGAACACACACACACACACACACAAACACACACACACACACATAGAATTAGCACTTTGGGCATATTGTTTTGTCTGACCTACCTGCTGGTTCCCTAAGATCAAACAGTGCCTTTCATCAGTCCATATCAAAGACACAGAGTGTGTGTGTGTGTGTGTGTGTGTGTGTGTGTGTGTGTGTGATGTGTGTGTCTGTGCGTGTCTGTGCGTGTCTGTGTGTGTTTTACCGTAAAAAATCCAGACGTCCTAATCGGTTATTGTTGGGACTATTGATCCTCGAAAAAGGCCGTGGCTCTTTCTTCCTGCCTCGCCACGATGATGCAAGGGTGGCATCACGATGCTGATATGTGACTAAACACAACCGTGTGCGTGTGCGCGTGCGCGTGTGCGCGTGCGCGTGCGCGCGTGTGAAAGGAAGGGACAGAGAGCTCTCTGTGTGACGGAGACTGCGGGAGCAGCTGGAGGAGAAACGCTGCTTCGTTATCTCTCCTCCTTTGATCTCCATCCTCTTCTTCTTCTTCTATGGTTTCCTCAGGCACTCTCTCACTGTGCCCCTTTGTCCATCTGGGGCTTTGTGCTCGTTGTCACTGCAGGTGTGTGTGTGTTTGCGTGTGTGTGTCAAAGTCACCGATGGAGTAGCTGCTGTTTTTTTTTTTGTTTTTTTTTAAGCAAAGGATCATTCACAAGCGTTTTCAGCCCTTTTGTGCCACAATATTTTCTTTTTGAAAAAGCCGGAAACTTCTTGGATCTGAGTGAGTGCAGAGTTGCAAACACGGAAGTAAGTGTGAAGCCAGTAACCTTCCAGGCTTCCTGATGGACAAAATTGGGAAAATTGCGTCTCCGTGTGATGCCCTCATTTTGGGCAGTAATCTCCAGGCCTGACGGTTGTTGTCGTTGTTTCCTCTCTCTCTTTTGGTCTCAGGAGGCATTGGGAAGGGTTTGTCTGAAGGAAAGAGGACGCGACGTGCTGGTGTTGCGAAGAGTGACGTCATCCGTGACCTCGCCGTCGGACCGGCCCTCGCCCGCCTCGTCAGGGGGCGGGACCCGCGAGGAGGACTGCGACAAACGGTCAGTCCAGTTTCCAAACCCCCCCCCCCCCCCTCCCCTCTCTCTTTCATTTTATTTAAAACATATATTTTTTTCACTTTCAGTTCTCAGGTTTCCATCGCACACATGCATGCAAAATATCAGTAGCACTGTCATTACAGCGTTCTGTGCGTGTGTGGGCGTGTGTGTCTGTGTGTGCGTGTGTGTGTGTGCGCTTTAGCTTCTGGCCCAGAGAATGACTTTTTTGTTTCCAGCTGAAAGGGAGACAAAGATGACACCAAGACCGGCTTACTATAACTTCCACAAATCAGTGAAAGTGTGCGTCTATGTACCTGCGTGTGTGTTTGTGTGTATATATATATATGTATATTTTTTTTATATATACCTATATTGACATTTTTGTATGTGCATGTGTGTTCAAGTGCCTTCTCTGAGGATTTCTTTGTGCACTTGTGTTTCTGTGTGTATTCAACTCTGTATGTGCATAGCTCGAAGGCATAATGCAGGGAGTGCCAGGCAGGTTAAGTTGGTATGTGTGTGTCTGTCTGTGTGTGTAGCCCTACGTCGTTGGCAGCATTCAGTTCCCTCACAGTGTTACTGTAGGAGCTGTCCGTGACAGTCTGGGGCAAACGGCGGGGCATTTTCCCCCCAGAGGAGTGGGCCCGTCCTGGGTCGAGGAAGCTCACATGAGGGCGGATCCTCCGGAGGCGCTCGGTTATGAAAATGACCCCTGAGTTGGCTGCACTCGCAGAAGCAGAGGAGGACATGGACGATGAAGAAGAGGACGAGGGTGATGATGATGATGATGATGACGATGATGCTGCTGCTGCAGCTGGCAGTTCAGAGCTCTCTACGTTTGACGTTCCCCATTTCCGCTACATCGACGATGACGAGGCGGAGGAGAGCGGGGAGGAAGAGAGGGGGGGAGGAAGGCCGAGGGGGGGAAGCGGTGGCACTGGGGTGTCACGCTGCGCTGACGAAGGTTGTCGCGCCTCTGCCCCTCACAGGTACGTGGTGGTGTCGGGGACGCCGCTGAAAATCCTGGAGCACCTGCTGAGTGACCTGAGGCTGGACGACCACAGAGGGGTGACGGAGAGCAGGGAGAGCGGTGAGTCTGCCGAACCACAACGCACACGCACGCACGCGCACGCGGTCACATTGTCATTTCGAATCCAGAGCTCAAGTTAGGGAATCCGTTTTGTTGTGGGACTAAAGCAGCCCAGTTGTTTACCTGTGCCGTGTGACCTTTAAGTTCAACGCCACACCTCCGGCTCATCCTGAGGAATTTTCACTTTCAAGTCACAACACAGCCGGTGTGCGTGTGTTTGTGTGTCTGTCTGATCTTTGGCTGTGCGAGTGAGTCAGACCTCCCACCACAACCAGGTGCACGTCTGCATCCACTCAGCCGCAAAAAATAGGAGGAGGACTTTAAATGCTTTAGTGAGTGGTGTAAAACCGTTGCCTTTTTTTTTTTTTTTTTTTTTTCCTGGACGAGGTCAAATTTTAAATAAGTTACAGCACAAGCTGAAGTTTTAGCTTTAAGATTTTCAAAATAAATCACAGCGTGCCCACTTAGATGGCAATTTACAGTATGTGGCATTCTTATCTTAAATATAGTCTTACAAAGTCATTTATTTCCATAAACAGTGGTATATTACTATTTTAAATCATATGAAATATCACCGTAGAAACCAGGTCCAGTCTGAAAACAAAACACTTAATTCAGAGACGCGTGCGTCTCAGTTTAATGTTTCATTTTTAATATTAAACCCAGCCATTGTCTGTTTGTACTGTTCAAAGATAAGGCGTCTTTATGTATGGACTCCTCAGCACCACCAGTTTCCGTCGGTCCACAGGGAGCAGTCTCACTGAATCAGAGAGAGAGAGAGAGAGAGAGCCAGAGAGAGAGAGAGAGAGAGAGAGAGAGAGAGAGAGAGAGAGAGAGAGAGAGGCGAACTGAGACGTTCTTTGTGGCCGAAGAATGCCTCATATTTATTCACAGGAAGAGAAAATACACTTTCTTTAAGGCTTAGGTTGATTCTTGTGCTTGTGTGTGATTGTGTGTGTTTCGACAACCTGTGTGCACTGATTAAGCATGAGGGGTGTGTGTGCGTGTGCGTGTGTGCGTGTGTGTGTGTGTGTGGTGTCCCGGTGGGGCTGGTATGGAGCATCAGCGTGCCGTTTTAGTGGGCTTAGCTCTGCAGCATGTTGAACAGGCTAGAACACGCTTCCTCAGAGAGCGAGCTATTACCCCCCCAACCACCCTCGCCCTGTACACGCAAAAACACACACACACACACACACAGAAAACGGCAGCAGATTACTGCGATTAGTTCAACACACACACACACACACGTTCTCTCCTCTTCCTGTCTCTCTCACAGGAGATAAACTCCCCAAGGTCAGAATTGAATGAGCAATTCATTGGTGGTGGTGTGTGTGTGTGTGTGTGCGTGCGTGTGTGTTGTGGGTGTGTGTGTAGATGTGTTGTGTGTGGCTTTGTGTTTACCAACAGGCAATTGTAGAGGGCAAATGTTTAAGATGAAAATGGATATTTGTCATCGCAGAGGGCTGAGAGAGGATGAGCACAGGAGGAGTGGTGTAGTGGGGGTGGAGGTGGTGGCGCACACCTGGCTAGAAGACAAAAATGAAACGCGTCTGGACTAAAAAAGGAAAAACAAAAAAGAAAACATGTTTTTATTTCCAAAAAAAAAGACTTGGGTCTAAATATTAATGCCGCAGCCTTCGCTCAGTCTTCTATAATTAATTTCTGTGCTCTCTGCCTGACAGAACCATATTTGGGTCACACATTTTCCCAGGGAACGAGTTTAACACACACAAACACAAACACACACTCACCACCAACAATGGCTCATTACCCATCTGCCACGAGGGCTTTTAATATTTGGTTCTTACCCATTAAACACCTGCTGAGTGGCGTGCGCGCACACACACACACACACACACAAACACACACACACACACACACCCGCACAGCCGCACAGCCGCACAGCCGCACAACTACACACCCCCCCACACACACACACACACCCGCACACCCGCACACCCACACACACCCGCACACACCCGCACACACACGAGCCACTTGGTCATTAACAGAACTTTTTGAAAATCGGTTCCTCTATTTCCCTAAATATCAATCAATCAAATGTATTATTTGGATAAAAAAAACATCTTTGCTACCATTTAAAATGTTGACGTATTTTTGACAAAATAACCTTCATTTACAATATATTAGGCCGTTGGTTATCGCAGCTTCAAATCCGTGATGTTTGGTCTATAATGGAGACTCTGGAACTCGCACATCTTGCTTTTACAAATGAGTTGGAAATTTCCCATTGATCAATCTTTGCCTATTAAATGACTCATGGTGTGTTTCCTGTGTTGCAGAACTGTTGCTGGATGACTTCCTGTTGACCTACCTGGTGTTCATGTCCACCGATGACCTCTGTCAGGCTCTTTTGGGACAATATCCTTACCGATGGCACCCATATAATCCCTTAGATGCTTTCCGCGTCCACGTTCTCCTCTGTTTGTCCCCCTTGACCGCTCCCACCTATAGCAGCGCCCGCTGCCGGGGGCAGGAGGAGGGCAAGGACGCCCTCTTCAGGAAACGCAAGGTCCTGCAGCTGGTGTCCCACTGGAGCAGGCTCTACAAGGACTTCCTCAAGGAGGAGGAGCACGTCAGGAGCTTCATGAAGGTATGGCACCGCTGGCCTCCATCACCACGGATCGGATTGTTATGATCTCAGTCGCTTGAATCTGAATAGCCCTAATGAGTTTGATCCTTTTATTTAAAAGTCAGTGCATTTTTATTTTTTATTTTTTTTTATAAACCGCATCTTCACTGGGAGATCTGATCTTTAGATTTTTTTTTTCCATGAGCGGTTCTCCTGTTAATTGAAATATCACCTCTGCCTGAAGTGGAAGCTTGTTGTTTATACAGTATATATATATATATATATACACCTTTGACAAATGAGAAAGCAGATAAGCAAGAGGAGAAACTACACTTGGATACTCAGCCCCATATACTCCCCAATCCCTTGTCCCTGCGTAACCTGACGGCTCCGTCGGCCGGTGATGGGTTGCCATGGAAACCAAAGTGCGAGGGCTTTGGCATGGGTATAATCTCGGATGGAGTGCCGTAACCCAAGGTGACGGTTGCCTAGTAACAGAGGAAAGAATAGGCATGGGGAAGCAATGGTAGGTCAATGACAATGATAAGCAGGTGCGTGTGAGCGGGCGTGCGCGCGTCAAGTGCGTCTTTGCAATTTGTCACTGTTTTCTTCCTCCTGAGCTTTTCACGCTGGGTACTTATTCTCTGCCATGTACACACAGACACTTAGACACACTAGAGAGCCTAGTCAGCCATTTCTGTACAGGGTCGAGAATTAGTCGGATGTTGCTTTTAATGTGATCTACCGACACAGATTTTTTTTTTTTCTGTCAGACCTTGTACCGGTGTGTTTTAGAGGATGTGTACGAGTTCCCCACACTGGAGAAAGACCTGAAGGAGTTCCAGAAACTTCTGCGTCGGAGACAGTACGTGGAGACTTTTGTAAATTATTGTCTTTCCTAACTGCATCTATCCTCACCGTTGTTTTTTGTTTGTTTTTTTTGCAGCACTGTTGATGACTGTCCTCCAAACCAAAAGGTAATCCAAACACAGAGGGACAGGTGGATGAACAGCCACACTGCCTCCTTTTATCACCTACAATTTACCATTGTACATGTTTAATGGCATAAAACATATCATTTAGTTAAATATTAGAGGTGCACTAAAAAGCAAATGCAGAGTACCATTTCAGAATTCATGCAGCGGTTTATTATGATTTTTAGAGTTTAGTTAATCATCCGGTAAACTGTGTTTTACTTTGTAAAATTACATTAAATAAGCCCCATATGCACTGCAGCAGTTGATGCAGATAGATAGTATAAACACACTCTCTCTCTCTCTCTCTCTCAGAGTAAACAGATGTATCACCAGCAGCTGAGTTTGAAGGAAAACACTCTGCACCACCGAAGTCCACAGGCAGAAACGAGAGAGGGTGAGTAAGATACACAAACACATGCACACGCATGTACACAACTCTGCCGGTCTTTTAATATCCATGTGTACATGCAAATTGCTCAACTCCAGGGTGTTCAGTTTGCCTGCTCGAGCACAACATTTGCTCTGTGTAAATACTTTTCAATGATATGACTTTTTATGCATCTGCTTCCCTCTGTATTTTGCTGTATGTGTGCTTTTTTAACATTTCCCACGTGTTCCTCAGTGATTTGCTGCGTGTACGTGAGCACCGACTCTTACCTGAGCATCCACACACACCCGTCTCTGGAGGCCCACGAGCTGCTCAGGATCGTGGGTCCCAAGATGGACAGAGCCGAAGAGGACATGATGCTGGCAGTTGTTTCAAACACTGGAGGTACACACCCACACACACACATGAGTACACAAAGAAATGCACAACACGGTCGACACATTAACACCAGTGTTAATGATTAACACTGTTCCTTGCATTATTATTATTATTATTATTATTATTATTATTATTATTATTATTATTATTATTATTATTATTATTATCACTATTATTATCACTTTTATTATCACTATTATTATCACTATTATTATCACTATTATATCACTATTATTATTATTATTATTATCACAATGATTATTATTATTATTATTATCATCACTATTATCATCACTATTATCATCACTATTATTATCACTATTATTATCATTATTATTATTATTATTATTATTATTATTATTATTATTATTATTATTATTATTATTATTATTATTATTATCATTATCACGATGATTATTATTATTATTATTAGTTTGCATCTGTGCATTGATGCCGCAGGAACAGGACCCATTGCAAAACTTTATTAATGGCCGTGTTCTGAATCCCTGTTTTTTTTTGTTTTCCTCTGGTCGTCTCTGCAGAGCGGAGGATGTTGCAGCCCAGTGACTGTGTATATTCGGAGTCTCTGACCCCACAGGGGCGGCTGGTGGCCTGTCGCAGGGACCTCACTGAGATCCTGGTATGTAAACGCAATGGTTTGCTGTAGCATTTCATTTTCACACACACATACGCTGACGGGGGTTAAATGAGTGCTGGAATGACTTGTGCATTATAAAGCAGCTGTGGAGACTTGGGCCAGGTGATGCTCATTAACTTTGACTCAGTAGGAAAAGAGTTATTTTCATGACGTATCAGGTCATGTACTGTACTGTAATGGCATGTGTGTTTTTAGAGCAGAGCCTCAGCTGGGAATCCTTAAATAGTCTTTTTTTTTTTTTGTCGTGTACCCTAACTTTGTGTGTTTGTTTTTTGCAGCCTCCTCTGACGGACAGCGCCGAGCTGAGCAGGAGGCCGGTGCGACTCTTGAGCATCAACACCTGGGACGTGGCTGCTGCTCTGACACACCTGGACTGGAGCCTCTTCAAATCCATCCACGAGGTTTGCTCTCACACACACACACACACACACAATTGAGGCATGCTTGTGCGTGCGTGCGTGCGTGCGTGCGTGCGTGCGTGCGCGCACATCTATATTAAATTCATCATCGTGACAGAGATTGCTGCAACTTTAGCATTAAAGACGAGTGTCCGCTTGTTGTCATGGTGACGTATGTTAATGTATCACTGTGAGAGTGTGCGTCTTTTCTGTGTTTTGTATAATGTAAAAAAAATATATATATTTATTTGGTCTTAAACATTAAAATGCTATCATCAAACAATCTACGTATGCCTTCTTCTCCAAAGCGTCATGAACTTTTTTTTTTTTTCCTTCCACATGCAGCAGGAGCTGGTGTACTACACCCTGAGCCGCTCGCCGTGCGGAGGCCACGCGGCTGCGCTCTCCGTGCTGCTGCAGCGCTGCAACGAGGTGCAGCAGTGGGTCATGTCCGAGGTGCTGATGTGCGTCTCTCTGAGCAAGAGGGTGCAGCTGCTCAAGAAGTTCATCAAGATCGCTGCTCAGTACGACCTTCTACTCACCCCCTGAAACTTTTTTTTTTTTTTTTTTTTTACCCACGTTTTTTTTTCACATTGTTCTTGTTTTTTGTGTTTGTGTGTGTGTGCGTGTGTGTAGTTGTAAAGCCCAAAGAAATTTGAACTCTGCATTTGCCATCATCATGGGTCTCAACACAGCCGCAGTGAGTCGACTCAACCAAACCTGGGAGGTAAGTGCGTGTGCGTGTGCGTGTTTATGCACATACTCCGTTATACATGTCATTCTGACCAACATGGTGTTTTTTCAGAAATGTCCTGGGAAGTTCAAGAAGCTTTTCTCCGAGTTGGAGCTCATCACGGTGAGACTGTGCGAACAGACGTGTGGTGTGAAACACCTCCTTCTTTTTAAATTTCATCTAATCTTGAAATTCCCGTTTCCTCCTTTTTTGCGCTTCTTTTCCATTTTATTTTTTTTCCCCTCTCCCTCGTCTTGTCTTTCCGCAGGATCCATCCCTGAACCACAAAGCCTACAGGGAAGCCTTCAAGAAGATGAAACCTCCCAAGATCCCTTTCATGCCTCTTCTCCTGAAAGGTATCATCTGCACACTGGGGTGGTCCTTATTTATGAAGTTTTGACCCTAATGACCCTCTCATGAGTTTTAAAATGATTAAAAAAAAAACAAACACCCTGTATAGAATGTCAGGACAATAACAATAGTCATATTTAAAGGTTGCTCAAAGCTCTTTGTGTGTGTTCACCCTTAAAATCAACATGGCCACTATCATGTTAGGGTTAGGGTTTAGGGTTAAGGTTGATGAAAAGGGCTGGGGTTAGGGTTAGGGTTGGTGGTCCAGGTGGTTCCGAGGGTTCTGGTTGATCCGGTGGTTTCGATGGTTCTGGGGGTTCCCCAGTGCACTGAAATCAACAATGGTAAAGTAATGACATGTTATTGTTCTACATTTAAATGCTAAATTTGGCTCACCACCACTGCCTTTAAGAGGATGGAATACTATGGACACAATGATGAGCAGATTGTAGTGTAAATCCTATGTATGTGTAATTATGTCAATAAGTCACGGGGCTGCACCTAAAATGACTTTTTGCATATCATTTATATAATAATAATGGACGTATTGTAATGTAGTCCTACAGAGGACAGATGTATTTGATAGCGCTATTTTAATACCTTTCCAGTGGTTTGAGCAACCTCCAACTTTTTACTATTAAATAAGGACCACCCTACTGCACACACATATACCGACACACACTCGCACTTTTTTGTTGTTTTGATGAAAAGGGAAGCCTGATATGACACTGCTCTCCACTGCTCTTAGATATCACCTTTATCCACGAGGGAAATAAGACGTTCCACGACAACCTGGTGAACTTTGAGAAGCTGGTGAGTGGAGTCCCTTTTTTTTCAGGAATTTTCTTTCACCGCGCTGACGCCGCATGTCCTCTTTCTAATCCGACAGCATATGATCGCAGACACGGTGAGGATGATTCGCCACTGCCAAAGTGAACAACCAGGTGAGTCGTCCTGTTTACGGGTACATTTCAAAACATCACAAAATGAAAAAAATCTAATCAAAATGAATAGGACAGACTTGGTTTCAGAGGCTGTGTGGCTAAAGGTGGCATTGACTAGAATATTTATGTTCATCGTGAGGAGCCTAGCGCCATCTGCCTTTGGGTCCATGCGGCTGCAGCCGTGTCTGTCTCCCTTGTTCTCTTACAGTTTCCAAGCCACCGTATCCAGACATTCTTTTATTTTGGCGATGACTCATGCACCTTTTTTTGTGTGTGTGTGTCTCCTAGGCAATGAGGTCATTGGGGTCGACAGTGCGGAGGTCAGGGCGAGTGTTCACTACCTGCACATTATCGACAATCAGCAGACTCTCTTTGAGCTGTCGCACAAACTGGAGCCACGCGCATGAACACACACACTCACACACACACACACACACACACACACACACACACACACACACACACACACTGCAACAAACCGCCAACCGTCGCAATGCCAAGTGGATACTAAGGATTTTAAAATACAAAGGATTTGCAAACGCCCCTGTGAAATGTGTACCGGAAGACAGTGTATGTGTGTGCAGCCACACGGAGATTTGCCAAACTGAGACAGACCGAGGACAGAGGAGGCCACGATTACGAAAGAAAAAGAAAAACTGTTGCACTGCTGGTTATTTATGAGCCAGGTGGAAGGTTTCTTCATTTCTGTTGGAAATCGTCATTCCACTTTCAAACCCGATGGTGTCATACTATATGAGCTGCACTTCACGCACCCGCCTCGTGGTTGCTTACATGCCGACGCTCTATAGCTTATTTTGGTTATTGTACTGTAGTGTATTATTATTATTGTTATTATTATTATTATTGGAATAATAATAATGATGATAATGATAATAATAATAATAATTATTATTATTATTATTATTATTATTATTATTATTATTATTAACCACAGGCAGCAGCCAGTGCTGAATCAGTGCAACACTTTATCGTGCCTACACAGTTGTACCTGTGAGCGAGAACAGGCGTGACCCTAACGGTGTGTTGGACGTGTGAAGGACTTTCACCGACTGAGGTGTGTTACACTAAATCACGTGACAGCTGATTCAATTCTTTTGAAGTCCTGGTTGACTTTTAGCCAAACCCTCCCCGTGCACTCTGATCAAGAATGATGTTGTTTTTTCCTGTGAATAGATACTGATTATTTGACACTGTATATAATATGGACCTATAACAATATTTTTTTTTGTGCCAAATGTCACAGTTGAGTCCTGCAGCACAGGTGTATTATTGTGGAGCTCTCGGGCTTGTTTAGGTGTCTTTGGGAGTGACGTCAGGTGCCTGATCATGTGACGCAGATCTGACGATGACTGATTTCAGGGCATTTGTGGTGGGGTTTCACTCATCCTGTGTTGCCATGGAAACACAGCCCCATCATAGCCCCCCCCCATCTTTAAGATATACATGTTGCCAGATAGGTCAAAGCACTGCAGTGTAAAAGCTTTATTCAATAGTTATTATTGAAAATCATGTTAATTGAATTTTTTACCTTTTGTTATTTGTTCTCACTGACTGAAAAAGATCCTTCATATGTGGCCCTTCATATTATGACTCACAATGGGACACTCAGAAAAGACACGCAGAAAAGAAATCCAGCGTGAGACGAAGGAGTCCTCAAGAAATTTCACACATGATCGGTAATGATGATGCATTTCAATTATGACAAAAAAAACACACACACATTCACCTTCCCCCAGGACCTCAGTTGTGCGTTTGCTTTGTTTTGTCCTCGCCTGTTCTCTGTTCACGCAGACACTTCAGTGGTACACCTCTCTGCCCGAGTGGGAGGACGCGTGCGAGACTCCTAAATGTTCCGTATGTAGTGGTGCATGTCTTGCATTGTTTAGATAGTTGTAAAGCATGGGGGGGTGGGGGGGGGGGTTAAAGTGCAATACAGTATGTTGTTGCCACAGGTGTTCATCATCACCTCCATTTCTCCACATTGATATTACATAAGCAAGGCCAGATTTTTTTTTTTTGCAGTCATAAATAAATATCGCATATTTACTAAGCTACTACGACATTTGGAATTTGTGCAAGAAAGTGATCAAATGTGCAAACTGCCTGACTGTTTTCCAGCATTCACTATAATCAGATTCCAGGGGGGTGTGCAAAACTGAGAAAGAATTTGTTTGATAGATTTTCTTCAATAGTCACATTATAAACATGCTTTTTGTGAAGCGTCACTGTTCATATTCAGTGTGGTAGAAAGGCCTTGTGGTTTTCATTTTTTTTTTTTTTTTTTACCTCAGCCTGTACAGGACACGCACACACGTGCGCACCTCTGCTCGACCTTGTCCAAAGAGCAGGATACTTGTGTGTTGTACTAGTTATTTATTGTAATTAAAGGTTTATTTATGTATTTCGGAGGCGACAGGAAGTCTCTGTTAATGTGCCAGAGGTTGAACAGGAGAAGTGGTTTGAAGCTGCTCTGCTGGAACGTAGACCCACTTGTTGTGTGTTTTTGTGGCCACTTGATGGCAGCAGCAACACAACAGGCCAGCGTCTCTTTCCTCTGAACACTTTCATTGCAAGAAAACCACAGGAGGCTGCATTGAGCGTTTGATTGGCCGGTGTCATAATTGAGTAAAGTTGCTTTTTTTTTTTCTTCTTCTTCTTCTTTGGACAACTTTGACTTCCGTTTGCATGTTTAAACAAAAAACACAAAGTTCACAATGCGAGATGAGACACATTGAAGGCTCTGTATTATTGTAATATTGTTGATGTGTAAATATATGCCTACTGTTGGTATGTTGTTATGATTTATCTGTTGTAAATGGAAAAAAAAAGTCAAACGCAAAGCAATACGTCTCCCCTCGTGACCCCTCGACCTTCACATTGCTGAAGTGTCACGTCTTTTCTAAAGCCGCGTTTTAATATGTGAAGATTTTACCGAAAAATGAATAAATTATAGGTTTTATGTGACAAATCCATGTGGAGCAGGTGGTTTGTTGTGCCTGTGAGCGGTTGCTGTGTGACTGAAATGCCTTCAACTAGTGTCCACTGAAACATGTTAAGAAATTAGATTTTTTTTTTTTTACATGGATTCATAGCTTAGCAATTTTTTTTAAATTACGCTGCGGTGTATAGTATACTGCGTGTCATTTAAAGAAGCAGGAACAAATCGATCTTAAGCTGCTGGACAACCGGAAAATGGTGTTGTTTAATATTATCTGTCTGGACCTTTGGCAGTTTCTGATGCCTGGTTTACTCAGCAAGTTAAAACAAAGATATCAGGCATTTCTGCGGCACAGATATGAGGTATATAATAAAAAGGGATAGATCTACCCACCAACAACTTAAAAAACTGTCAATGATTATGCTTATGCAATGATTATGCCTAACCCTTTTCATTTCCTTATATTCTTTTTATAGTCTTGAGTGATATGAAGCCCATTGCTCATCAGACTATAATGGATTTATTTAAATAATGTACATTTTAAAGGGATATTTATATTTATTTGATGGTTATTTAAATGTAATACAATGGCCATTAAAGCCCTAGCTGGAGCAATCTGGGTTCTAATAATCCAAGTTAGCTACAGTGTATTTTATGGGGTTTATATTCTGTTCTTCTGGCCTGCCAAGAGTTCATCATTTCATCATCCATCTTATGTCAACAACCCCAACCCTAATTCAACCCTGATACAAGAGAAAATAAAGACACTGCAATCTGTTTTGTTGCCAAATACATTGGACATATTTTATTGCACGAACAGCACGTAGCTGCTATTCCAAATGTATAAATGCAAGGAGCCCGTCACTGGTCTCCATCAGTTTCTCAATCCTACACCACAGCGCAGATCTCCTCCAACCACCTTGTCACCACTATGATCCTTCTCTTCTCCCTCTTGTTTGGGCTGGCCCTGGGGACTGCACCTCCGCCAGGGGAACGCGTCATGCAGCTGAGCCGTGGAAATTGTCCCATGTTCTGGTACAGCTTCAACGGACGCTGCTACAAGTACGTGGCCACCCGGCTGAGCTGGGCAGATGCAGAGCTCCACTGTATGTCAGAAGGAGCCCACCTGGTGTCTATCCACAGCTCAGATGAGAACAGCTTTGTTCAGAAGCTGATCAGGAACTTCGACCCTGGAATGACATACACCTGGTTTGGACTCAGCGATGTCCACAAAGAGGGAAGCTGGATGTGGTCCGACGGCTCTGTTGTCAACTTTAGTTTTTGGGCTGAAAGACAACCAGACAATTATGGAAATGAAGACTGTCTAATGACCAACGCAGGCCCACATTTTAAATGGAATGACGCAGCATGTAACATAGAAATGACTTCTGTTTGTGCATCTCTCACAGTTTGTTAGTCTGTGTACTATGCTTGCGGGTTTATGCAAGGTCTTGTACATAACACGTCGTTGACCTTCCTGTTCATGCAGATAAAAAGGAGTTCCCCAGTGAGACTGGTAGAAAATTGTTCATGTCTCAATGTAACCGATGAATAAAAGGGAAAGTATGATAATAATGTTGTGTTTTTGTTATTTTCACAATGTTCCAACCCTTTAGGATTTCCACTGAAAGCCTCCTATTCCTCTCCATATGCCCACCATTTCACTCAAACACACACACATGTGACTTACACACCACAAATAATTGACCATATGAAAGCCTCGCTGGCTATAACTTACATTTTTTCACAATTTTTTAAATAATGATGATCCTATTAAAAATATTTGTTTTCTTTTTAATGCCCCCCCTTGGACCCCTCACTTCCGGTCCCCCGGTCATTTTTACCGCCACTACTATAAACACCGGGATAACCACGCCCATGTGCCGTTTTCGCGCGAAAACACGGACTGCACCACCCTTGAGTTCAGGGGTGCGACATTTCAGAGTTGATTCTTACACGGAAAGAAACCCCTTCATAAGTGAATACAACCGTATTAAAGCTTTGTATATAACGTATTTGTTTGTGGAATCTCAAAATAATAAGTATTGGACTTCATTACGCATGAAGATAAAATGCTCTCCGAGGATAGAACCCCCTGTATTTGATCGGTTCTACGCGCACGTCCCCAGCGGTGAATCTTGAAATTCTGCTCTGTGTGTTGTTTGTATTTCTTTTACATTTCGGGGATCAAACTTTCTTGTTTTCGGCGTGTAACACGGTGTGTGAATAGCGACAGGATGACTCTGACCTCCCAGGTAAGCCCGACCGAGCTGCGCGTGTCCGTGTGAATCTGTTTCTGTGGCAACAGCAACTTTAAAAGTCACAATGAGCCAAAGTTAGCATACCGCTCACGCTGTTGTCCTGCACATATCGCACCCCCCCCCCCCCCCCCCCCCCCCCCACACCAACCCAAAACACACACACACACGCACTCACCCAGTTACTGTTGTTGTTATTATTATTATTGGTTTTTAAGATGAACTTAGTTCATCATCCCATCACAGACTTCACTGAATAGCCGTATGCT
This sequence comes from Colistium nudipinnis, assembly GCA_016785305.1. Classification (NCBI taxonomy): domain Eukaryota; kingdom Metazoa; phylum Chordata; class Actinopteri; order Pleuronectiformes; family Rhombosoleidae; genus Colistium; species Colistium nudipinnis. Next base: position 163,721 of record JAFBJU010000318.1, read on the forward strand.
TTGCATTATATTAGCCTAACTCGGTTTTATAGCTTTGTTTTGAACGGATTGAGCCCCTAGCTTCTTTTTTCTTAAAGCATTGAGAAGATGGTGATGATGATGATCCTTTTAGTCCAGAAGATGTCTTGATGATTTTTTTTCAGAGTTCATTTCGAATACTGCATCAGATGGTCAGATGTGAGGCATCAGCTGCAGTGAACACACACACACACACACACACACACACACACACGCTAATATCATAAACATGTTAACATTGTAGACCTCACAACAGTTGTTTTATGGGTCCCAGATGACGTCGGCAAAATCTGGTTTAACCCGCTTCAGAATGTAGATGTTTTGGCTGTCTGATGATGTGTAAAGGCAAAGTGACTTGGGGAAACCTGAAATAGTTGTGTATTTGATTTAAACAAAAAAAAACAACAACTATGCTTTGATGTTATTATACATACCTATTCCTCTTGTGCACGGCCAAATGTAGGGTCACTATTTTAAAACTATGATCATACTGCTGGTATGGGACAATTTAGAACAAACAGTGCTGGGGTCTGGTGGAATGGGGCCTCTTGTTTTACGTGTGAAATCTGATTTTAACAAATGTTCCTGTGTGGTTCTTTTTAGTTTTTAAGCTTACAGCCTTGCTCTGTCACACTGAAATCCGCTGCCCAATATGAATCTGTTGCGTCACGTGTTAATATTCACCAGGCCTGGTTGAGTATGATGCATGATGTATGTCTGCCAACAGGCGCCGCGTTTCAAATCCAAGTTCATCACCGCCGAGCTGGCTCGTCTGTTCAGCCAGTCCGACAGCGAGGAGGAGTTTGAAGGTTTCAGCGAGGAAGAGGAGGAGGAGGAGGAAGAAGAATACAGGGGGCGTGCTAACAAACGGCTCAAGACCAAGGTTTGAAATGATCAAAGATGGCTGCATGACTTGATGAGAATGTTTGCAGCCCAAGCCCCAACCTACGTGTGTTCTCTCTCTCCCCGATTCTGTCACAGATGGCGGATTCCGAGGACGACAGCGACGTGGACACGGGCTTCTACTCTGACGGCGAGGGGGAGGTTCCCCCATCAAAGAGGAGGAGTCTGTTAGTTGCCCTGAGGTGAGTTGTATCTGCAACATCTGGTGTACTTAATAAATTGAGTCTTGACAATGCAGAATTATAAATGCATGGATTACGTTTAAAAATCTTCCACATTTGTGCTCTCCAACCATTGAAAATCCATATATATATTTTTTTTTTATTATATATCTTGTGCACAGGTTTCCCACGAAAAAAGTTGGCAAGCCAGTCCAAGAAAATGTTGCGCCACAGAGAGCCAGCGGACGACAGAGGACAAAGCAGAAGACGCACAAACAGGCCAAAGAAGAGGAGACGAAGCAGGAAGAGGAGGACGAGGATCACAAAGAGGACGTCCTGTCTCAGAGTCTAAAGAAACGAGACAAGAACATTCGGGAAAACAAGGCCATGGTAATGAACCTTCATAAGTTCGTTTTTTTTTCTGATCTATATACATTGACATCCTAGTCCCTTGTTAGTCTGATGTCCTTCGTCTAAAGTGTTGGCTGTTGTCTTTCAGCTGGCAAAACTGTTTGCTGATTTGACCACCATGGCTGACCTGACGCTGCCCAACACCCCTCAAGTGAGTACCCACTCCACCCCCTAGTTGCGCACACACACACACACACACACACACACACACACACACACACACACACACACACACACACACACACACACACACAAAAATCTTCCACATTTGTGCTCTCCAACCATTGAAAATCCATATATATATATATTTTTTATTATATATCTTGTGCACAGGTTTCCCACGAAAAAAGTTGGCAAGCCAGTCCAAGAAAATGTTGCGCCACAGAGAGCCAGCGGACGACAGAGGACAAAGCAGAAGACGCACAAACAGGCCAAAGAAGAGGAGACGAAGCAGGAAGAGGAGGACGAGGATCACAAAGAGGACGTCCTGTCTCAGAGTCTAAAGAAACGAGACAAGAACATTCGGGAAAACAAGGCCATGGTAATGAACCTTCATAAGTTCGTTTTTTTTTCTGATCTATATACATTGACATCCTAGTCCCTTGTTAGTCTGATGTCCTTCGTCTAAAGTGTTCGCTGTTGTCTTTCAGCTGGCAAAACTGTTTGCTGATTTGACCACCATGGCTGACCTGACGCTGCCCAACACCCCTCAAGTGAGTGCACGCACGCACGCACGCACACACACACACAGCATTTATGATATCATTTTAATTTTTAATTACATTTTTTTGCAGAAGAAGAAGCGACAAGCGCCAGAGAAGGCGACGCCACGGAGACGCAAGTTGGAACCCGAGATCGGCTCGGAGAGGAGGAACCCGTCCCGAAAGGCCCGTCCGCCTGAGAACTTTGCTGTGGAGGAAAAGTGTGAGCCTCAAACGGTGAGAAACATCAGGACTGTGGACGTCAGGAGACTGCTGCAGGTACGGAACCTTTTAACCAACGATTTTCACTGAAGTTTTTGCCATACTACTACTGATACCCATACACCCCACCCCCACAATACAAACATTATAGGTTGCGTTAAGGCACCCCCCGCCCCCTCCCGTGTCTCCATCCATTGCATTAAAGTTCACTTTATTGGACACTTGCTAATGTCGGTTGTGATTCTGCAGGTGGACGAGGAACATATTGGTGAGAGTCCAAGAAAAAGAAGGAGTCCTGGGTCGAGGAGGAGCCAGTATGTGGTGAAATCGGTGGACGAAATCACCAGGGAAGACCTGGACAACATAGCGGTCCGCAGCAAAGACAAGATCTGGGACAAAGAGGAAGTGAGTCGCGTCAGGTCCGAAAACCTTCAGCTCCGTCGGGACTGTGCTACACTATCAGGGCTTTGTTCACTGTGCTCTTGGTTGTTTTGTTTTTTTCTTCTCGCAGGGCAGCTCATGTCACCAGTGCAGACAGAAGACTCTGGACACCAAGACAGTGTGTCGCAGCGGTGTGTGTGTGGGGGCCAAAGGTCAGTTCTGTGGGCCGTGCTTAAAGAATCGCTACGGAGAGGAGGTCTCCACTGTGCTGCTCGACCCGGTCAGTTCACACATTTTGTTTTTACGTTCCTCTACTTTTGTCTTTGTTTCTTATTTCAACAAAAAACATATATTGCATAAGCATTAAGTAAAACATAACCCTGAAAACACAATCACCACTATAGTGGCAAAGCCATGGTCTTAATTTTTGGCTGATTCTGAAATATAATATTTTTTTTATTTACAGGTAAATGATTATTTTTTTTTTAGCTCACGATGTATCATGTTTCTTTGGAAACACCATGAATTCTTTAAGGAAAATCTGCTTTTTTTTATTTTATTTTTTAAGAATTAAACACTTATGCTTTGGTTGAAATTGGAATCTACATAGCTGACAACTAAAGGCGTAGAGTGCCACCTACAGACATGATTGAAAAGTACAAAAAGAAGCTGTACAATCTGTAAAGGCGTAAAATGAGACTACTGGAAGACTTTCAAAATATAACAAAAACACTAGTGTCTCATGTTTAAACAAAATTCTGCTGAGGAGGGTGTTCATCACCATTAACTTTTTCCACTCTTTTATTGACAGACGTGGTCGTGTCCCATCTGCAGAGGGATGTGCAACTGCAGCCTGTGCCGTAAGAAGGAGGGACGCTGTGCCACAGGCATCCTGGTGGGTTTGGCCCGCTACAACGGCCACGACAATGTCCACGAGTACCTGGAGAGGTGAGTGACCTCATTCCCTGCGCGTGTAGTTCAATGTTACAGTCTAGGATGGGAACTCCTGAAACTACATCTCATAAATTCACCTGCATTCAAAAAAAAATATATATATATATATATATATATATATATTAATATATATATCCTTAGTTATTTTTTCTCTCATTTTCTTTTAATTCTCCATCACAGTATTCAGAAGGAGCTGCAGTAAAGTCCAGAGAACCTGCTCGTACAGCTGGAGGAGGGGGTTCCCGGGGCTGCACAGTACTGTAGAACTCATTTAAATGCACACTTTATTTAGATTTAGATCCACCCTGTATCTAACTATAGGAACCAAAGGCACATACACTGTTAATATGTTTTATAGAGCCTGTTTTTTTTTAAAGTTTTCTTTCTTTTTTTACATAGCCAGTTCTTTTCAGAGTTTTCAGTTGTACATTTTCTTTTTTCGAATATTTCTACTTCTGGATCACGAGAACAAATGTGAGGCGCTCATTTGTTTCGGAATGCAAATAGAACCGTTTTGGTCAACTACATCCCAGTAGTGGAGGGCACATGGTTCTTGCCGGTCCACTGTCGATTTAAATAAAGAATGGCATCGTCACAGTGATTTGCCACGTTCTCCGAATTCTGTGTTTAATGGGTTTAATGCTTGGGGCTGTAGATTTTGGTGTTTTGGACGTGCTACAGAGCAACGACATGTGTGTGTTGTGTTTTTGAGTCGTAGTTGTAATGGTCACTGGTTTGATTCCCGTTACATGGGAGCAGCAATTGATCACAAAGGAAATGCAGATACTATTTGACCATTTTAATCACTTTATTGTCGAGTGTTATGCAGGCAAAGCATTGTTGTCCTTTTTTTTTTTTTTTTTCTTCTTTTTTTAATTGACATAACACATTTGTACAAACCAGTTTTAAAAATATCAATAAACTGGGGCCTTTGAGGCTAACCTGGCAAAAAACAGATTATCAAATGTCATGGAGACGAACAGACATCTTTAGAAAAAGATTTTACAAATGAGATGTCACTACAAAATTTCAAAGAAAAAAAAAAACAAGTTGGTTGTCACACAAAATATTACCAAAAACATCTAAATACGTTTGGTATCAACCTTTTCAACTTTAAACGATATTACACTTTTTTGCTTTCTTCTTCTTTTGTTATTTATTTCTCTCCAAAAAAACAAACATGTTATGGCGCAAGGAATAGAAGAAACAAACGGCAATGGTCAGACGTAGAAAAGAAAAGAAAAAACAAAAAGCACAATACAGTAAAGAAGAGAGAGAGAGAAGCAGCACTACTGCAAAAAACTGAAACATGCTGTACACAACTTCAGAATTAACGCACACAAATACGAGTCCAGAAAAAGGCAAATATTAGAAATCAAAGAAAAATAATAAATTAAGCCATACACAGTGGGGTCCTGTGTGTGTTAACGTACTGGGGAAGGGTCTTCTTTTTTACATTTTTTTTTAAACAATCGATAAATTCTCTAAAATAAAAATCTTTTCATTTAAAAAGCATGTACGCAATGAACTAACACAGAGCAACACCACCAGAAAACATCTCAAATATCCACACAGCTAAACAGCCCGACCCACACCCATCCACAGCTCACGTCCCTGTGCTGCGGCCTGCTCTCCACGCCGCCCCCCGAACCCGCCCCCCACCACCACCACCACCACCACCACCACCCTCTCTCTGATGTCACCTCTGTACAACAGCTTGTGTTAAGGCAATTGTGGTACATCGGTCACGTGGCGGGGTCAGAGGTGGAGAGGGCGCGGGGAGGGTGGGGGGTGAAGGGGGTTCGGAGCACAGAAAGCAAAAGTCCACCAATGTCCGCCAGGTACCCTCAACTGGCTTTGAAAAAACTCCCCCAGACAATGTAAACATGGTTTCACTAGGATTGTCATTATAGTATTGCTTTCACTACACAAACAAAGTTGTAGAAAGCTAGATTGTTTTTTTTTCTATAGAAACCTCTTTTTTTTTCATTCTAATGGCCACTGCACCTCATTAGGAATGCATTAGTTATAAATCTTTTCATTATGTGCTTTTTTTTCTAGTCTTTTTTTTTTTTTTTTTTTAGAACTATCTCCCTCTCTTCTTCAATAACAGTTTATCCGATGACTGGTCTCGAAGGAATCGCAACAACACCTGAATCGGATCCGAGGTCTAAACCCCGAACCGTGAATAAAACTCAAATTAGGTAGATCTTCTCCGTGACAGCGAGGGGACGCAAACACGCACGCAGGCACACACACACGCACGCACACACACACACACAGACAAACACGCGCACATTGAACCCAAGACCGTCCCTGCCGCCTCCGCTCTGCAACAGTCCTGTACCGTGATTGACCTCTCAGCGCTGTCTGTCAGGTACGAAACAGCAACACAACTTTGTGCATAGAGTGAGATTCTGTCGCGATCTTAAAAATGTCTCGATGTCACCTGGATTTAACTTCAGCAGGTCCCCCTGTCTTGTGCTAATCTAGACACTCCTAACATTCCTCTCCCCCACCGAGCATGGAATTATCATAGAATTTTTTTAATATTTATAAAAGCCAAACTAATCTTTATTAAACATTTTTATGTTCAGGCTAAATTGTTTTTGTTATTATATGTGTTAAGTTCATTTTTGGATTGTAAATTTCATATTCGGTTTCTGTTCAATGCATGACTACGGCTCTCTTTTGAGTCCTTTTTCATGAGAGAACATCAAAAGAAAAAAAAAAAAAGAAAAGTAGCCCCCTTCACAGTCCCTGCTGCAAAGAACTCTTGAGACTGTCCGAAATGAGCCACATTATTCAAACTCCTCCTCTTCCTCATCTTCTTCCTCCTCCTCCAGGTGATTCGAGGTGGTCGGTGTGGCGGGGTCCGAGTCGCGCGAGAGTGTCGCCACGGCCACAATCTGAGGGGAGGAGCCGAGGCCTTCGGGGGCGTCCTCCATGTCGTCGGTGGTGATGATGGCCACCGCGGCTCCGCCCTTCTTGTTCTGGTGGGTCTTGATGTGCTTGGACAGGTGGTCGCTGCGCATGAAGCGCTTGGAGCATTCGGGACACTCAAAACGTTTCTCTCCTGGAAAAAGACAAATGATCAGAGAAAACAGCAGGTTAGATCAGATACATATATATAAAGTATATATATATATATATATATATATTTATATGATTTTTTGGGTTTCTTTTGGACTGTTGCTTGGGCAAAACGAAATATCTTAAAGCTGTCACTTTTGTCTCTGCGAAGCTGTCGCGGCCCACCTCTACGCGGCCCACCTCTAAAGCCCCGGTACCTGTGTGTGTTCTCCGGTGTCTCTGCAGCTCGTCGCTCCGGGTGAACCTTTTGCCACAAAAGATCCAGTTGCACACGAACGGCCTCTCGCCGGTGTGCCAGCGCAGGTGAGCCCTCAGGTGGGACGTCTTGCCGTACACCTTTCCGCAGCCCTCCATATGGCAGATGTGCTGCTTCTTCTTTGTGGGGTCCCCGCTATTTCTACAACACGCACTTTGGTTAGGAGCTGCCCAGTGTGAAGTAAGTTTTCTTATTTGAAATAAAAAAGTTTTATATGCAATAATACATTTTAAGTTCATTTGTCTGGTTTGGAATGTTTTCTATTTATATTTTGGAAGCTATCTTAGGTGGTGAGAGGTTTGATATCTAACTTTTGAAATACAAGCTCCACTTTGCATCACATGTTTAACAAGTTTTTTTTTCTACTGCACCGATGCATTGTGGGTCTCATGTTTCCATACCTTCCCTCTCCGTCCCTGCAGTTTGGGCAAGAGCAGGCGACACGTCTGAGCCTCTTGCTCGGAGGTCCCTCCTGATCCGAAGAACTTTGTACGGAGCCCAGTTGGTCCGGACTCATCGATGAGCCTGGTGCCACGTTGCCAACGGAGACCGTCACGGGGGACAACTGGGCTTTGACCCCATCCTGACCCTGTGGTTGACCTGACAGGTAAAAAAAAAAAAAAAAAAAAAAAAGTGTAAATTTGTTGATATCAAACAGTGTTATCTGTGGGATATTCTGAACAAATACGATCAGAGTCACTAACAGATGGCAGCAGCTGCCTTTGTTCTACTTTAACTTCGACTTTACTTTAAATAGTATATATACAAAATTGTATACCACAACAACTGGAATGAGAAACTCTATAGGGTGTCGTGTTTACTTAATACCTAAAAACGTACAACAATTACACTCCGACCACTTTTTCAGTGGATTGTAATGAACACACTGGTCGTGGATGAGTCCGTGACCCATACTTACCCTGTAGACCGGTGATGGTAAGGGGGACGCCCTGCACCTGGACTCCAGCCGTGCCCAGCCCCGCGATGCTGACCGTCTGTACGCCCTTTGTTCTACTTTAACTTCTACTTTAAATAGTATATATACAAAATTGTATACCACAAAAACTGGAATGAGAAACTCTATAGGGTGTCGTGTTTACTTAATACCTAAAAACGTACAACAATTACACTCCGACCACTTTTTCAGTGGATTGTAATGAACACACTGGTCGTGGATGAGTCCGTGACCCATACTTACCCTGTAGACCGGTGATGGTAAGGGGGACGCCCTGCACCTGGACTCCAGCCGTGCCCAGCCCCGCGATGCTGACCGTCTGTACGCCAGAACCCGGGTTGATCTGTGCGGCGCTCAGCGTCAGGGGAGCACCGCTCAGGGAGACCAGCCCGCCGCCCCCCACCGTGGTCCCGCCGGCCACCGGGGCCAGCGTCAGCTGCTGTGGCACCGCCGTCCCCAGGCCGCCCTGCAGGGAGACGCCCGGCAGCTGCAGCGTCTGCCAGGTGATCTGCCCGGAGGGGGACATGGTGGGGGTACGAATAAGGACCTGGGCTTGGTTCTGGAAGGCCTGAATGGGCTGAAGTGTTTGGCCCGGGGCAAGCTGGAGGGTCTGGATGTGCTGTGGTTGCTGTTGGCCCTGGGCCTGACTCTGCGGCTGCAGCTGGATCTGTTGCACCAACTGGTGCCCCACCTGACCCACAATCACCTGCTGTATGGTTCCTGCAGTGTCTGTCTGGCTCTGGAGTCCGTTGACCTGGTTTTGTGAGTCCGTCTCGCTGCCCTGCATTAGGGGGTCGGCAACTCCGCCTTCTAATCCCGCTGAAACCACTTGTGTCCCCTCAGACACGCCTTCGCCGACTGCTGTCATCGTGGACACTGTTGGGGGAGCCGCCCCGGACATTGTTGTTGTCATCAGCTGGTTGCCGTTGGCAACGGAGAATGTGCCGTCTGCTGATTGGATCAGCTGCACGGCCCCGCCCCCTCCGACATTATTGATCACAGGCAGAGCCAGGGTCATGCCGCCGAGGTTTATGGGTACTGTGGTCATGACAGGAGTCTGGGAACCCTGTAGAGTCTGCAGCTGCAGCGGGAAAGACTGAGCGGGGCGGATCTGCAGTGGGACCGTTTGATTGGCTGTACTCGTCAAAATGGTCTGCTGGTTGGCTGGCTGGAGGATGGCCTGGGTCTGGCCTGGACTCTGGGTCTGGATGAGTTGGACCTGCTCTGTTAGAGCGCCGAGGGAGGCCGTCTGACCTGAGCTTATGTGGATCTGCTGTCCATCCGCAGTCTGCAGGTGAGGGATGACCTGATACTGGACCCCACCCCCTGCATTGGGCAGGTTCTGAACCTGGATGATCTGGAACTGCTGCTGATTGGCTGCAACACTGTTGGTCCCACCTACTGCCTTCACCTGCACAACGGGAAAGGAGACAGTCAGGGAGGAAAACGATAACTGAACGCAGGGAAAAAAAAAAGTGTGCTTTTGCTCAAACCCGAGATTTGCCCCGCCTTCCTCACCTTGCGTCCTCCGAGGGAGCTGTCATTAACCATGGTGGAGGCCAGCGTCACGGCCACAGGCTGACTGGTATTCTCCTTGGCCATAGTGGGAGCCGTCGTAATGATCTGCCAGCCGTTCCCTGTGAACTGAGCCGGTACCAGCTCCAGCTGCTGAGGCACCAGGGCCTGACCCCCTGCGGCGTCCACCACTATTTGACCCTGGAGCTGGCTGGCCTGCAGCTGGATCTGCCCAGCCTGGACCTGGATCTGCTGGGCCCCTGCCTGAGCCTGGGCCCCCTCCACTCCCCCCTGCCCTCCGATCTTACTGCAGGTGGCTGCTAGCAGGGCCAAGGGAGAGGGCTGCGAGGAATCCTGGAGGAGACGACGGGGGTAGGAAGCAAGGGGCAGAGAGGGGAAACGGTTAAACAGGAGTGATGAGGGAGGGAGAAGAGGCGGGTCAGAATTGGAGATAAACAGTAACATACACACAGAAAGTGTGTGCGAAGCCTGTGTGTGTGTCTGTGTACATAAAACTAAGTACAACATGGAAGTAGGAAAAGGCCAAAAGGGCAGGGCTGGCCTCATTATGCACACTCCCCCGCAATGATCTAGTGGAATCGATGAAGGGGTAGAGTTAAAAAGCGAGAGGGTGAGGAATACACGGTGCACAAAAAAAAACACAAAAAGCTGAGAGAGAGAGAGAGAGAGAGCTGTCAGTGGAAGTGGGCGGTCATACAGGAAGCGAGTGGGTGGGCGTGTGAGAACCACATCTCTCTTTTCTGAGAACACTGGAGGAAAATGCCGCCTTCTCGGCCTCTCTCTCTCCTCCCTTTGAAAGGAACTAGGTCGCAGGAAAACATTTTAATGCTATAAATCTCTCAACAGTGCATGGAAAACAGCCTGATTTCTGTGTCGGCTACAATAGCAAGGCAGCAAATATTTGTCACACGTTTTTTTTATTAAAAGAAAATGCACTAATGAGTAACTGCCTGGCTGAAAATAGTCATAGAACGACCTCCGAAGAGCAGCTAAAAAGCCACAATTGTAGAGAGCCACATACCGAACGACGCAGGAGTTTTTAGAATGAATCCAATTTCGGAATAAATGAATTTTTTATTCCGAGTGACAATTCAGAAGAAGAGTGGCCGGAGTGTGACAGCCATGTAAGGCTTATCAATGAAGCTCTGGGGTTGGCTCTCAGCTGGCGGCACAGAAGCAGGAAGTGGAATTGAGCAGAGAAACGCCCCCAGAGGTCTCTCTCTCTCTCTGTGTGTGGATGGATGATGGATGGGAAGGGGAGGGTGCACATTTTTTATTTGACCCAGAGGTCAAGGCCTGAAGTGATGCATAAAAAGTGAACAAGCTGCTTTTTCTTTTCTTTTTTTTTTTACCTGCGATCCAGAACTTTTCCCCTTTTTTGAAGCTTTCCCTCCCTCGGTTCCAGCTGATTCCTTCCTGGAGTCTGTGCAAAGAGATACAAGACATCATCACTCAAAAAAAGGCACAAAGTCCCGGGACAAGCACATTTATTTCAACAAAAATAAAGATGCACGAGCAACAACGGTGATCGTTAGAACACAGAGAGAGGGGTAGAGGGAGAGAGAACCAACAACCTCATCATCAATACGAGAGGAGCCTCACGTCTGTCAAACGGAGGGGAGAGAGGGGAGGAGAGGGGGAGGGTACCTACCACTCATAACGCATGAATATACCGGGAGGGAGAGGCTGTAGTTCACGGCGGAAGGCCGGGTACACAGGCGGAGGACGGCCTCTGTGATCGGCGCTGAGCCGTGGCGGATGTGCCCGTTTGACGAAACCACCCACTGGCCGAGGAAGGGCGGTGCCAAGCGCAGGCGGCGGCGGCGGCGGCGGCCAAATAACGGAGAACACACGGCGCAGGGTCAGCGGCCCCCGCGGCCCCGCTCGTAAGTCGCGTCGTACGCCTCTTTCACCGGGGCGGACTCACCATAAACGGGCGGATTAGCGGCGGTCACAGTGGAGTCCGCGGAGGAGTCGGCGCCGTGTGGCCCACCCACTTCCATTTAAGCATCGGGACAACACCCCTCCCCGCCGCTCCGGGCCTGTCGCTGCACGAACCCGGGACGCCTCTCCGCCGCCTGTCGCTCAACTAGCACCTGCCCGGTGTCGCTGTCTGCCGCCGGTAACCGTTGGCTTTTGTTTTGTTTTTTTTCCTGCGCGCGCGGTGGATTTTTTTTTAGTTTAAGGGGCAGAAATGGGGAGATGGCCGTGGCTTTTGTGGGCGGACACGCTCCTCCCACTTATTCAGATTGGACCACGGGGCTCGGCGTGCGAGGGTCGAGATGGGAGTTGTATTTTGGTGAAGCCTCGCCTACCCGTGGCGGACAGGGAGGGCGGGACTACAACTCCCATGATCCTCCAGTGTGTCATGTGAAAGAGTGTTGTGGGGGGTTGGGTGATCTGTGCCAGTGTGTTTCACTGGGTGACAGTTTCCTGGTAAAAAAACAAATACAAACAAAATAAGAAATGTAGTGTAATGGATTTTTAATCAGTCTTTCATATACTATAAAAATATAGATGTGTCACTGCAACACAAACTTCCCAATTTTGCCTCTTTGATGGAAAACGTCCTTTGCCTACAGTTATATCATGAGTGTCATCTGTTCTTGCCTCTTGTCGACATTGTTTGAAGTCATTATATAGTAGAAAACACCATCATTGATTCATTTATTAAACAGCAACTCATCAATCATTTGTTATTTATCAAGCAAAAGCGATTATTTTTCAGTTTTGGGCTTTGATGGCTTAATATGTTCTTCTCTACTCAAATGTAAATCAGTTCTCATTTTTAGAGTTCATCACGGACCAAAAGTTGTTTTGTTGCACGGGCACAGATGTTTTCTGCTTGTGCAACAGTCTGGAACAGAAGTCCCATTGCTCATCCGCCCCTTGATAACACCTGTTTCAGTGTCCGGGAAGGAAACTATTGATGGAGATAAATGAAAGATAAAGATTAAAGATAAATTTTATCCTCGAAAACCTTGGCATGTTGTCACAGCGGAACGTCACAAACACACACACACCTGGAACATGTGTACGTACATATGCGCCCACACACAATCATGAACTGCAATTACAGCTGAAGCCAAGTGCCATGATCCCGCCCCCTGGGCCACTCAGAAGGGCGTTGCTAGGCAACCATGTCTCATCTGAGGAAGGCGTGCGTGTGCGTGCGTGTGTGATAATGGAAGGGCTAGTATGTGTAGCGAAGCTTATTTCCAATATTCGGTGCTATTATTTGTGTAATAATATGATTTATAAGTCTAATTAAGAACTGTTTTAATGAGGAAATAATTCACCAAAGCAATTCCTCTCATAAAGTTGCATTCAGCCTTTGGTGACCATAACTTTAAGAAGAGTCTTTGCATTTAAGGCAAACATTAAGAACAGAAAACAAAAAAAAAATAATAGAAATATTCATCTCATAAATATTACTACAATGCAAGGATAAAATTGGCCATAAGACTTAGTTTCCAGCTGCTGCCACCAGATGGCGCCATATGTCAGTTATTATCATAGCCCTTAGTCTCACATCTCTCTTCTCCAAGTGGAAATATTCAAATCTATTGCTTCAGAACAAAACACATCACCAATTCCTGAGCAGCAAAAGTGTATTTCAAGTTGTGCAGAGTAATTTTATATAATTTGGTTAGTAGTAGTATTATTTACATTATGATCATCTTTATAAGTAAAGCCTTATTCTATGAAGTAATCAGCTACCTACTTTAGGAGAATGGCTTGGCATACAAGGAAAATAATGTGGTAAATTACAATTTTCTAATGTATGAGTACAGCAATATATACATTTATTTTGAATTTAGCGAACACTTTGGATTTGGAAATATATTTTGTGACACAATTAAATGTGTCAATAGATTTTTGTCTTTCAAGCCGCACAGGGGCTTCACTGTGAGTCCACTCAGAGGCAAGAAATTATCTCTTTTATTAATCCTTGAAAGATAAACAACGTCCTGATACACGTCACATTTCTAGTTTCAGTTGAAATATAGCTGGTTTGAAACTTCCAGACTCTCACAACAAGTTCATGTGCAAAGATAGATGAAAGCTGAAATTGTTTTTTTCCCCCCTGTCGTCCCACACCAAAATATAATAAGAAAAAATCTTTTAAAATTGTTCTCAGAGTGTAAGACATTGGGCCTTCGACTTCAGACTTGATGCTGAGTGACCGAGCATCACGTCAGACAGCTGGATCTGACTGATGGACTCGATATGTGGCCTGGGGGGGGTGATTGCATTGACCACATCACTCTTAGACAACTCCGGAATACGAAACACAAGGGTGTGTGTGTGTACAGGAATGCGTGGTTCATGTAGTGCATCTACGCATGAGCATGTTTGCGTGTGTGAGTCAGTGCATGCTTTTGTGCAGTTGTGTTTTTTGGCATATTATCTCCGAGCATTCTGCACACACACACACACACACGCACACGCTTATGCGTAGGAGTGCGTTTGTCACACGCCAGCTTGGCGTCTAGATGTCTCACTTACCTGAAGGTTATGTTGTAAAGGCAACGAGATTTACGACTGGTTTTGTGTGTGTGTGTGTGTGTGTGTGTGTGTGTGTGTGTGTGTGTGTGTCTGTGTGTGTGTGTGTGTGTGAAAAGATATGACCTCACGGAGAGCCACAAGTGAAGTGCAATAGATGCTGCGAGGACAGAGCAAATCCACACTAATGCATGCAAAAAAAAAAGGACATAAAAGAGAAGCACGGGAGAGATAGAGCATGACCTCTGTGTTATGCAGAGATGGGATATCAATTCAGAGTTTTTTAAGCGTAACTTTAAATGTAGAGAGGGTCTCTGTTGGTTCCACAGGAGAGGGGCCTGCTAACAGCAGGATCTGTTTCAACCCATAAATGTGGCTGACGATGGGTGATGTCACTGCCCTGCCATGTGTCATCATAACTTGTTACGGCGATACGCACGCACGCACACACACACACAGCCATGCATGCACATACACACAAAACTTTATTTTTTCTTTTTTTTTTTACTTTTTAAGTCCAGGAAGCATTACACGTCATAATACGGCTGGCATCCTCTGCTGGCATGGCTTCATTTTAATGATATGGCTCAGTGATTGATGCATCCTGGTGTCTGAATGAAGTGGAAAACAACCAGTGTGTCTCAGTGGGAATGTGGCCAGTTCAGGGTGTGTGTGTGCGTGTGTGCGTGTGTGTGTGTGTGTGTGTGTGTGTTGTACATGTGAGAGAAAGCTTTTGTTCAGGTGTTTTTTTTTCTCTGTGGCTGGATGACTTGTCTTTCTTTGCTTGGCAAATGTTCAAAGAATTCACACAGTATCAGCTAACAAGTGATGGTTCTGTGGTTTTCCACCTCGTGTCACAGCCATGTGAGTGATATGTTTATTAAGCAGTTAATATGAGATTATTCAATCTCACCTATTGCCCAAAATACATAACATGTTGGGTTATTATATATTCTTTTCCGAGCATTTGCCTTTTTTCCCCCTCAGCTTAATGAATATTTAATATTCGTGGGGCTTAGACCTGAACAAAATCTGCAGTTCAATGAATTCAGTGTATAAGTCATTTTTCAAGAGTAATTTGTGGTTCTAACACTTTTCATCACACCGAAATCTTAGGAGACTCTGACGACGGGTGTGTGTGTGTGTGTGCGCGTGCGTGTGTGTGTGTGTGTGTGTGTGTGTGTGTGTGCGTGCGTGCGCACAGGATGTAAATTAGACAGGTTCCGTCAGTGCCCAAAGCACTTGTCAAATAATGCTTAATTGCCTGGAATAATAATCCCTCTAGATAAACGGGGGTGTGTGTGTGTGTGTGTGTGTGTGTGTGTGTGTGTGTGTGCGTGCGTGCGTGTCTGTGTGTGTGTCATTCAATTTGCATAAAGCGACAGCACCAGAGTGCGCAGTTCGTGTCACCAAGTCTCTGCATCGACTCCGACTCATTGTCCGCCCTCCCTAATCACTTCATAACACAGATTTCTGACGAGACTGTACAGGCGGAGAGTGAGATGCAGTGATTGATGAATCGATGTGGGTTGGTGTCTGCTAAATAATGTTTGGGAAAATTCTATGACATAACAATGCATCTGTAATGCATACGTCCAGTGCTTGCTGTCAAATCTCCAACTGCCGTCTGCATACACCAATGCAAACATCAATGGCTCAGTTTGGAGACCGGGGCTGTCTACAGCCGTGTTTCAGCCCCAGCGAGGAGTTAAATGTAATTACAAGCGCTGCGACTCGGAGGACACCTTCAAAGACGGAGTGAGAATGTGCAGAATGTGCATTGCGATGGTTTACTACACGCTCTCAAACTTCTCTAGGCATGTCTCCATTCATCGGTGCCGCCGCGTGCGTGTGCATATGCATTTTGCACGTGTGCGTTCAAACAGAGTGGCTCTCCTCTTCTGAAGACACGCACGCACGCACACACACACACACACACACACACACACACACACACACACACACACAAAAGTTACACTGGAGTCAAAACTGATGCAACAAGAGAGAGGGGGGGAAAAAAGTCAACCTGAGGTCAACCTCGGTGACTGTATGACCTCGGGGGTTCGGAGGTCACGGCAAAGCGCTCCTGGACAAGGGAGATAAGGTGCTGGAAGATGTAGATCTTCACTTCGTCTTTGGTTCTGACCGGTGAGGAGACCCCCGTTATTTAACCTCTGTGGGGTCATCATCAAGGCCACCGGTGTCTCTCGCATGCTTATTTACCCCTTGAAGGCCCCTTCAGGATCTCAGCTGCGACACGGATAGCGGCAGCAGACCGAGACGCGGACTTAAAGCCAACTGAAGTGGACGGGACCCGTGCTGTGCTTTCAGACGGTGAGCAAGCGTGTGTTTAAAGAGTCTCTTTGAAGCCAAATGTGAAATGATTAAGTCCACTTAGAAGTCTGTGTTGCTCTCCAGCGGTGTGTGCGTGCACGGACCTCTTTGAAGATGGCACTCTTGTATGAGTCTCAGGAAGACCTTAACAGCAGTGCTAAGTGGAGGGTGCAGCAAGCCATAAAGATCCAAGATTGTTTGTGTCTGTGTGTGTGTGTGTGTGTGTGTGCACGCGCGTGTGTGTGTGTGTGTGTGTTTGTGCAGGACCTGACATGACTTGCGGGCCTGCTAGCGCTGACGCCAACCACTTGTTTCTGACTGTCTGTGTATGTCCTGAATGACAGCCCTCGGGCAGTGCATGTGTGTGTGTGGTTAGATGGGAAAAGGAGCTTTTCATGTTTGACGGGAACCATCAATAAAACGGCAACTGTGAAATCACCGCAAAACCACCTGAACCTGGTCCGAGAAAATGTGTAGGAATGTGCGCACGGTGTGTT
Organism: Colistium nudipinnis; assembly: GCA_016785305.1. Lineage (NCBI taxonomy): Eukaryota > Metazoa > Chordata > Actinopteri > Pleuronectiformes > Rhombosoleidae > Colistium > Colistium nudipinnis. Next base: position 180,649 of record JAFBJU010000318.1, read on the forward strand.
TGTGCGAGTGCGTGGTAGCGAGTAAAGGAAGGCAGAAACTGTGCATTGACGTGCTTTTTTATTTTTTTTATTCTTTTCTTCTCATCTGTTTTGTGCCTCCATCCACTGGGCCCTGGTTGACGACTTTAAAGTGCAGGATTTGTGTGCACTGTGCGTAGCCTGTTTGTTTGTTGTTGTTTTTTATTGTGTATGTATGTGAATTGGATTTGATTCAATCTGGAGATAAATATGATTGGGTTTATGCTGCTGTTGAACACTGGAGACATTCCCTGTTTAATCCGTGGGTGCTTTCCGTTTCTTTGTGGAATAAATTAACAATTTGCTGCACGGCAATTAGCATGAAAAAGCGAGCGGCTCTTTTCCAGTCAATTTAACATCAAGCCATCTCTCAGCGTTTTTCTTAGCCCCCTCTCTCTCTTCTTCAGCTCCCTTAGCCCCTGAATTTTATGGCACGCATTGTGGTGATGGGGAAACGCATTGAGTGGGAGGAGCGCTAGTTAACCGGGAATATAGCGTGAATAGTGTGTGTGTGTGTGTGTGTGTGTGTGTGTGTGTGTGTGTGTGTGTGTGTGTGTGTGTGTGTGT
>JAFBJU010000318.1:181290-222328 GCA_016785305.1 Colistium nudipinnis
GTGTGTGTGTGTGTGTGTGTGTGTGTGTGTGTGTGTGTGTGTGTGTGTGCATGCGTGTTCTTTAACTTACATAGAATAAGTCATGGTAACCATACACACAGACACACACTACACTGAAACCAAAAAAACGCATAGCAATCCCATTGCCACAGGAACATATATATATATATATATATAAATCTTGTGTGTGTGTGTGTGTGTGTGTGTGTGTGTGTGTGTGTGTGTGTGTGTGTGTGTGTGTTCTTTAACTTACATAGAATAAGTCATGGTAACCATACACACAGACACACACTACACTGAAACCAAAAAAACGCATAGCAATCCCATTGCCACAGGAACATATATATATATATATATATAAATCTTTGTGCCTTTGAGGTTTTGAAATAGTATAAACAGATTACGGTGTTTTAACACCCCAAATTGATAAATGCACCACTTGTTTATCTCATGGAAAATTAAATAAAAATATATAGATTTCAAGCTGAAGCTACAGGATTTTTCTTTTTCAAACAGACAAACGCATACAAACAAACTGTTGTCCTCTGCGTATGGTTAAAAGATGTGATCTAATGTACCCGTCTACTCGGTCACAACATGCCTTGGACAAACAGACGGACGGACTGCTGGTTAACGCGATACACCGACACACAAACGCACACAAAAAACGCACACACCTCGAAAGATGACCTAGACCCCCCACGCTGAGGTAGCAGTGATCAAGTGCATCAAGTTCATCCATCAGGACTGAAAGTGAATAATGGCGCCTGGAAGTGTATGATTATGCTCCTGGGCTTCCATGCATCAATCAGCGGACACACACACACGCACAAACACACACAAACACACACACACACACACACACACATTCAAGCACACATTAAAGACAGAGAAGACGCAGAACTTGAAAAATGAACAAGAGTAAATGAATCTCCTTGTCAGAGAAGTGTGTGTGTGTGTGTGTGTGTGCGTGTGTGTGCGTGCGTGTGCGTGTGCGCGTGCGCGTGTGCGTGTGTGCTTGTTGTGTGTGTGAAGAGAACAGAGATCATGGTCAGAGCGGGATTTAATCAAGGAAAGAGAGTGAGAGCTACTTTGTGTGTGTGTGTGTGTGTGTGTGGGAGAGAGTAGTGAATCTGAGCTCTCCTCAGTCACCAGCTTCAGTGGAAGAAAACAAATCTGACAGATGCTTAAAGAAAAAAACAAAAAAAAACACAGTGAAAATCAAATATGTTGACGTGTAGAATCATGAGCTTTCCTGTACTTCCGTCTTCATCCCCTCCTCTCTCGATCATCACCCGTCTTCGTTGGCGCGTGAAACGAGCCACCGCCGGAGAGTGTGCGTTTACTCATAGACAGAGTGATGTGTGATGGATGTCGGCGCTGTGGAGAGTGGGCCATAATAACACGCTTTACATGTTACATTCGCTCCTTCTTTTTTTTAAATCTAAAATGAGCAAATTCATATTGGGAAAAAAATAAAAAAATAATTGAGGAAATAATAATCGAGCGCATAGACATTATTATCATTTTTATTTTTGGTAAAAAATCCACAGGTTGCAAATAAGATCGTCTCTCTTTCACCGCCCTGCACATAGTTTTTTTTTTTTTTTTTTTTCCCTGCACTTTTTTTTTTTTTTTTTTTTTTTTCATTTTGAAAAAAAAAAGAAAAAAGAACACACTGAGGGGCACGGCACGAGCGCATAGAAGCCACTGACCTGCCATCAATGCACACTTTTTAATGGTTTGACGCAGAGACAACAAACGTCAACAGGGGATCCACCGGGGCTCCTCCCTCCCCCCCGACATAAATCTGCAACTTTATTGTCAGCGGTTAACAGTAGACAAGACGAAACAGTTGACGGAGGAAGGGAAAAAGAAAAACTCACAACGCCAGCAGCTTTTGGCGAGGAGGCTTGTTAAAAAAAGATGCCACTTTGCAGCACGGTGTGTGTGTGTGTGTGTGTGTGTGTGTGTGTGTGTGCGCGTGCGTGTAGGAGTGTGTGAGGCACGCACGCAGAATGAGAGGCTTCCATCCACCCCAGTTACTAATCATGGTCTCATCCCCCCCCGCCACCCCCCCCTGCCTTTATAAATCTTTCACCTCTCCCCTCCTCTTCCTCCTCTGTCTGAGGGCAGAGACAGCAGATGTGTTGGCAGGTTAAATGACCCCTGTGATGTACGACTTCGCAAACCCCCAGCATCCGTCGGCCCTACCACAAGTGTGTGTGTGTGTGTGTGTGTGTGTGTGTGTGTGTGTGTGTGTGTGTGTGTGTGTGTGTGTGTGTGTGGGGGGGGGGGGGTGTGGGTGTGTGGGGGGGGGGGGGGGGGGGTGTGTGTGGGGGTGTGGGCGCGTGCGCGTGCGAGCGGGCGGTTAGGTGGGCGGAACAGAGGGATAAAGAGATGCCACTCATAAAGTGCATTTTCAATCTATCTTCAGCCCAAACTTGTGCCTCACACTCCAACAGCAGAGCCCCCCCCCCCCCCCCCCCCCCCCCCCCCCCCCCCCCCCCCCCCCCCCCCCCCCCTCAGCCCAAACTTGTGCCTCACACTCCAACAGCAGAGCCCCCCCCCTCCTCGCCCAGCCCCCCCCCCTCCCCATCCTCCTCACCCGTTTTCCTCCCCCCATTGTTCCCCTTCATTTTCGCGAAGGAGTGCACATGTAGATGCACATGCATGTGAATGCATCACCTCTCCGCGTTTCAATGACACTGGATTCCCTGAGTCCTGCTGCATAGATTACACTGATGAGAGGTGTGTGTGTGTGTGTGTGTGTGCGTGTGCGCGTGCGCGTGTGCGTGTCTGTGTCTGTGTCTGTGTGTATGTCTGAGGGGGACACACAAAAAAATGGGAGACACGGAAGAAGACAAAAAACACACCACATGTGTTGCGCGTTGTTTTGCTGTAATAACCGTTTCAGATCATCTCTCGGTGCGTTGAACCGGAGAGAATACGACAATTCCCGAAAAATGTCTACACACGACTGACGCCGAGGAGAAACCCAACAAAGTGAGTCTCTTTGTCTTCTCCGGAGATTTTAGTGGATTTTGTAAATCACCGCCACTTCATCCCGCTCTCCTGCCTTCTGCTCCTCCATCAGGGCCGCGCTGACAGCCGGCGGACGTGCCCTGGCGGTAATTACAGGAAGCCGAGGAGGAGGCGCTCCAGGCACATCCTGGGCACACGACTCACCTGGGCCACTCTTTCTCCGTCAGGTAAATCCTCTCGGCGTACAGATATGCGCCATCTTGTTTATTTTCATTCTAATCTGCCCGATACGGCTGGTATTGTACGATTGCTGGTGCGTGGGCCATTTTTTCTTCTTCTTTCTTTTGTGCCACTCCACGCCAATAGCCAAGCCTCCGTTTTAAAAAGTCACAAAAGTCCCATTTTATCCTGGCCCCTTGGGGTCCCGTCTTTTGATGCTGCCACTAATTGTCTCAGCGGGGGCAGCTGACCAAGATGGCCGCCCGGCCCCCTGGTTCACTGCGACTGTGCTCCACCGACAAAAGAGTGGATGAGGGGGAAAAACAGCAAGGAGAAATAAAATACTCCGTCCACCCCTCACCCGGAGAGGTGCCAGATCTTTATTTCACCCTTTTCTTTGCACGTCTCTTCTGTCTCAGGGCCCACAAAGCGAATGGAAAGCACACGACAATCTTTTTTTGTCGACGTTCGATGGCGCGTAATAATGTGGTCATTATCGCGGGCTAAAGGAACAGGTTGGGGCTCAGACTGGGTTTCATTGGGGGGGCTTTTAAAGCGTGCGCACCCACACACACACACACACACACACACACACACACACACACACTTTCAGTGTGGGAAAAGAATGCCTCTTAAAGAGGGACAGCTGTTTGGGTGGCTCATGAGGATGGTGATCAGGTTAAAGGGATGATGGCCTACAGTAAACTCCACCTGTGCATTCAGCTCTGCCTGAGGCGGTGTGTGTGTGTGTGTGTGTGTGTGTGTGTGTGTGTGTGTGTGTGTGTGTGTGTGTGTGTGTGTGTGTGTGTGTGTGTGTGTGTGTGTGTGTGCATGCACGCGCGTGTCTGTGTGTGTGTGTGTGTGTGTGTCTGTGTGTTTGTTTGTGTTTGTGGGGGGGCATGGGACAGTGTCTCGTCCATGGTGTTATTTATTTATATGTTATGATTATTGTGAATACTCATAACTCACCTTTAAGGCTCAAGAGCAGGAATTGCGAAGAAGCCGAGTGGAAGAGGTCGGAATTTTGTTGGGAGGCAAGGGAGAAATGTGTTCTCTCTCAGTGGCTTGTCTATGCACAGCCTCACCAAAAGGAATCCCGTGCGAACGGTGCGTTTGGAATTGTGACGAACTCTTGCGTCCGCGCGCGTCAGCTGATTTCATTCCAGCTGCTCATAGAACAAGGGAGGGACAGGGAAGAAGTCAACACCAAACAAATGAAAGGACATGGATTCAATCTGGGTTTATTACATTTGAAATTCTAATGAAATGCTGCCTCTGCATGTGATGGCAGTGATCACCGGCTATTTTTAGTGGCTCAGGATAATTCGGGGGTTAACATCCAGAGCGTGCGTCGTTATATTGGCTAACCCAAAATATTTACCTCTCTAAACCTACATTTCAAAGCTGAGGCAGGACAGGAAGAGGTGTTTTTTCTTTTTCTTTAAAGACATCATTTGCTTTCAGTTGTACGAGATTGAATTGTGGAGGCCGCGGTGGTAGTTGCCTCCCCTTCCTCCCCTTGGGCCGACTGGATACGCCCCCAGGGACAGGATGGGATGGTCCGGGCCCTCCTCTCATTCATCAGCCTCTCCCTTCACATTGGCTTACATCAGTTAAAACAACACACTTTGTTGTTTTATACCTTCCGGGCTTTTGCTCACCTCTCTCGCGCCCAATAATAATAATAATAACAATAATAATTTAAAAAAAAATGTTTTGTCTAAAGTGTGCACAATGAGGCGTTCCTCTCACTGGAAAAAGTGCAGTTGTTGTTGAGTTGTCAGATGTTGTCTTTTATTTTATTTTTTTATTGTTGCGGTTGCTGGTGGTAGAACTGTCAGTGACACGTTTTCCCACAAATTGTAATTTACGATTTTAGTTTATTTTCCCAAAGTCTGAGGACCATTTCATTTTTCCCCACTTTGCCACCTTACTCTGTAGATAGAATTCACAAAAAATGGATTTGACGGCTTTTCAAATTCTTTACCAAGTTAAGTGACATTCAAACACCTGTTTGAAAAAAATGGGAGAACTGTGGCCAGCGAGTCCATGTTGCTGATTGAGCAGCTGTGATTTTTTTGGTTGTTGTCCCTAATTTAAAGCAGCTGTAGACCTCCGATTGTCTCCTGCTTGTCCACCACTCGCGAGATTTCACTTTTAACAGTGTGAGCTGGCCCCTGATTGGTCCCTGGGCCCTCAGCGGCCCTTCAAAGCCACAGGAAGAGTACAACTAGGAGATCAGTGAGGGAGGAAACACACTTACACCCTCACCGCAGACCTACACACGCACTCCTCATCACCACAGAGCAACACACGCATACACACACACACACACACACACACAGAGGACAACACTGACCATGGCTGCTACACTCTTTCGGGTAAGTTTACAACATTGTGTGTTTGTTGAATCATTTTTGAGTAAGGCACAGAGCTCATTTTTCACCTTCATAGTGTCGCTGTGGCAACCAATACTTTGCGAGAATCCACAATAATCCAATAATCCACATTTTCCAGACCAAAAAAAAAAAACTTTAATAATCTGTAGTGGTTGTTGGTTTGATGTTCCACTGTGTTTTCAAAGTGATTTCAGTGCTGCAGTAATCCATTGTAAGAAAACTTTGTATGATTTTATCCATAATATGGAAAAGTTGCAGACCCAACCTGGGGTAGTGTTTGGGTTGGGCAGTCCTGGATAATCTCCCCTTGGTCAAACTGTTTGTAAACCTTTGACTAAATCACACCATACGTTTAAGCAACGTGGATTTGATCTGAATCAAAGTTTTACGCAGAGATTGTGCGTAACACACAAGAGTCTTGGATCCACAGTGCGCGTATTTACGCACAGTGTCCACTCAGTGTCCACTCAGTGTCCACTCAGGACTCCGGTGTGACCCGTCTCTGTGTGTCCTCCTCAGGAGGAGCCCCGGCTGGGCAGCACCCCGCTAGCCATGCTGGCAGCCACCTGCAGCCGGATCGGAGAGCCGGGCCCGTCCTGCTCCCCGGCTCTCTCCGACGGAGCCCAGGGATTCAACAAGGGCTTCCACGCGTGGAGAGGAGGCGCGCCGGGCCCTGGTGGCCTGGGAGTCTGCCTCTCCTCGCTCGGGGTTCCGTCCGGGACCCCCAGGACTAGCGGGACCGTCATGGCTGAGAGCTCCAGCGCGTTTTCGGTGCCCAACTCCCCGTTTGGAAACGACTTCCCCGTGTACCAGGACACCGCGTCCGAGCCCGCACACGCGCAGCGCTCGGTGTTTCTCACCAAGTTCCCCTCCCCGGTGGAGGGCATCGCGGGGATTTATCCCAGGATGCACCCTTACGAGTCCTGGTTCAAACCCGTCGGAGAGGTCGGTAACGGCTCCTCGTCCTGGTGGGACGTGGGCACCGGCTGGGTGGACTCGCAGAGCCCGGCCGGGTTGCCCTCACCTCTGAGCGGCTATAGCGCGGACTACAGCTCCGCCTTCAGCCCCGGCGTCCCTCAGCACCTACACCCCGCCGCACAGCACCTGTTTGACGGATTCAGACCACCGGTGCCGAGCCCTCACATGGACTCCACCGCGGCGGCGATGAAGGGAAGCTCCGCCGTCTCTGTGCCCGCCTCCTCCCGCTCCTCCTCGCGACGTTACTCCGGCAGAGCCACGTGCGACTGTCCCAACTGCCGGGAGGCGGAGAGCCTCGGCCCGGGGGGCACGAGCCCGCGTCGGCGGGGGCTCCACAACTGTCACATCCCGGGCTGCGGCAAGGTGTACGGCAAGACGTCCCACCTGAAGGCGCACCTGCGCTGGCACACCGGGGAGAGGCCGTTCGTCTGCAACTGGCTCTTCTGCGGGAAACGCTTCACGCGCTCCGACGAGCTGCAGCGGCACCTGCGCACGCACACCGGGGAGAAGCGCTTCGAGTGCCCGGTGTGCCACAAGCGCTTCATGCGCTCAGACCACCTCAGCAAACACGCGAGGACACACGGCGCCGAGGACGGAGGAGAGCCGGGAGCCGGCAAGGGCGGCAGCGACACGGACACCAGCCCGAGCGGCAGCCCGAGCCCGAGCCCCGGGCCCCACACGGCCGAGGCCAAATAATACCCCCCGCCGAGATTTTTATATGAACACAGAAAGAAAAAAAAAACACACGTGGATTTTCGGTTCCAAACCCGAAATGGCACTTTATCCGGAACTGAACCGTGTCCTTATACCTCAGATATGATTTAGCCTTCTTTATGGAAAAAAAAACAAAAAACTCAAACAAATAAATGTCTTCTTTACACTTCATCCAACGTGTGTTTATCTGGAGATTTGTACTATCGTTTGCTTTAGGATTAAACCGCGTATTCCGCTATTTATTCTTAAAAACACGATCACACTCATCGTGGTATTAACAATTCGATAGAAAATGGATTAATTTGTAAAAACAAAACAAAAAAAACCCGATATATATATATATATATATATAATATAATATTATGATTCATCTCTAAGGCTTGATGGTCTTGATTAGAAATGGTAGTGTTGGTATGGTATGGTATAGATGTTGGGCCTGTTATTCATAGGTTAAGGATTTAGCCCCATAACTTTTATACATGCTTTCATTTATGTCTCAAGAAGTAAAACCAAAGTTATTCATTTTTAGAATAACATGTGTAGTTATTGAATAGGAATTTAAACCATTCTAAACCATGCAGGCCACACAGTGGGATAGTGAATTACCACCATCAATCACATTCTTTGTGCTCTCGCTCTTCTCTTTCTCTCTCATCTGAAGTTTGTTGTTTCAGTCTTTATTTGGAGGAATGGCTGTTGTTGTTGTTGTTGTTGTTGTTGAGATTTGATTTGTGGACTTTTGTCCGACGCTCCTTTGTACAGACGGGCAGAATTCCATCTAGTAAATTATAACTTAAGGTTGTTGCAGTTTGCTTGGGCTTGTAAATATTACATGAGTCCGATCAAATTATTGGATTTGTTGTAGATCTGCTTTGCACCGGTTATAGAGAACGATATCGGACTTATTCAACACTTGATTGAGGTCATACCAGCAGAGTTCAACTGTTTATTGTGAGTAGATAACACAGGTCAGTTTTCTTAGTGTGCATCTCCACCTAGTGTTTGGTTCACACAGTTAAGTAAGTGGGTCAAAATATAATATTTCAAAAATTGCTTAAAACTCTTAAGACATGTTTATTGGTAAATGCATTAATGCTACACAACTAGTCACATTATTTGACAGTAAAACTACACACAAAAGTGCTGTTATTACTCTAAATCGGGTGTACCCTATCCGATGAGATGATTATTACCTTATTGTTGGATTATTCTCATGACTGGGAATAGTGAGGACTCTGTGTAAAGAGTACTTACTACCCTTATACCTCAAGTCGCCTTATCATAAAATGGCACAGTTGACATATAACGAGTAAAAGAAAAACAATAAAATCACAATAAATAATAATAATAATTAGTGTTCAGCAAATGCTGTAAACAACTTTGCTTTAAATAATCATTTAAAACAAGAAACGGGACTAGGTTAGCAAAAGTCCCACGCAGGCATCGCAGGGATCCAGAGGATCTAGTGCAGGAGGAGGAGTGTGAGCAGAGTAAATCCACCTCTGATCTCAGTACCTTCTTCAGAGCTGGTTTGTACCTTTTGCCCAGGAGCCGGTGTCAGTGTCTAAACTAATCAGTTTTTCTACAGATCGGGATTGTTACGGCTCCGGGACGACCAGCAGACACACACACACACACACACACGCAGAGGTCACATGTACAGGCATTTGCTGATCCAGTTGCTGTTGTTCATATTCAGTATGTGTCTGTAGTTTAGAGGTGGATTTCCGGCCCACTCTTATTCCAGTGTTGTGGGTTTGTTACATCAGCTTCAAATGCCCTCCAATGCCCAAAGTCAAGCCAACCCAAACGTTTTCAGACCCAAGGTTGGCGCTCTCTTGCCCCAAAGACCTCACAGTTTTCAGTAGTATAATGCAAAACAGGGTTGCTAGTGCAAGTCTACCCAGACAACGAACATTCTCACATAAAATGATAGAAAAATGCCATAAAATAACATTCATTTTCAACACAGTTGATCAGATAACAAAGAACAAACGATATAAAATCAGATACGCCACCAATGACTGGGAATATTAACAGACAAATGCTCAGCCACTGGTGTACTGGTGTCATACCTCGAGCTGGCCACGAGGGGGCAGACTTACACAGGAAGACAGAACAGTTGGAGTGTCTGTAGTGTAAGACATGTAGTGTCGTTATAAATAAAATGCCTCCATAGACGATTAATGCCTCTTTCACACACCCTCACACGCACACACACACACACACACACACACACACACACACACACACACACACACAGGGTCGTAATTTAGAGCAGTATTTGCAGTTTGTGGCTAAAATGAGATGATCAGCTTTGGACAAGACGCCTTGCTGCTACAGAGGAAGATGAGGTCTGGGATTGTGCTTTTCGTTTCGTCTCGTATTCCAGGATACTGGCCACATCGGTCGCTCACTCTACAAGAGTTCAGTCGGTCCGTTTTCCAAATGTGATTCCGAGGAGGTTTCAAAGTTTGGTCCAATTATCATCGGCGTCGCCACGTACAGCTGGCGGAAGGTTTATGAAGATGTGGAGAAAGAGGAATGACGCCTTTTGCCCGACTCTCCTGCTTCTTCTTCTTCCCCCTTCTGTCCGTGACCTCTGACCTCTTAGCTAGTACTTCCAGGGGTCACCGAGGGGCATCTTGGTAACCTGAATGTGCATCTCCACAGGGTGGTCAGGTGGATGGTCCCTCCTGTAGGTGACTGTCTTCTCGTTGGTTGTAGGGATGTAGGACAGGTCCTGGGGGGGTGACAGAAATACACATGTCCTTTATGGATGCCTTTCTATCAATGGAGAGAGAGAGAGAGAAATCAGTGCGGCAAAAGGACGAGATCAAGGAGACCAAAGCTAGGCTTGGAGGATTGCATAGTTGCTTTTCAAAGGACTCTGGCTGGGCTTTTTTTTTTTTAGGCTTGACCAATAGACGAACGGTGACTTGGTTTGTTTTGTTTTTTTTATTATGTAATCTTCGAGCGAGAAGGCCTTTTCACTCCTGCAAAATGGAAGGTGAAAAATGCTCCACATTTCCCCTCGGGAGGTTCACGTTACAGTGGAAGTGCGGTGAGCGGGGTTCATCTGCGGGGTCATTCGGAGGATCTGCAGTGAACAGTGAACAATAATGCCTTTTTTTTTTTTTTCCTTCCAACCAGTTTTAGGCCCAAATATCCCCATGAATGCTCCTCCTTGTTGAAATGTTCCAACTTCTCGCCTTCTTCTCGAAGGTGTTGTACATCACCGTGAGCTCACAAATCTGGATAGTGGTAGTAGATGGTGAGCTGGGAGTTGAGAGGAAATGTAAAATACAGCTGTACCTCTCGGAGCGGTCTCGGATTTCTCAGCTCTGGTTCCAGAGGACAGTTTGCTTTAGAAAAAACAACGCTCCTGGTGAATTAAGGGGGCCCCTAAAGCTTCTGGAGGCTCGAGGGACTGCCCCCCCCCCTCTCCTCTCACCCCATTTAATTAAAACCCCTCAGTACTGATGACTACCTCCAATGTCACTGACTTTTGAGGACCATACCTTTCCAGTGCAGCGATGGACTCCATCCTCAGCCGCCCCCCCTGGGGACCGGCCTTTTTTCTGTAGCACCAACCGCCACACGGCCACCATCACCAGCCCGCACAGCACCGTCAGGGCACACACACTCAGGAAGGTTCCCACCAACCGGCCATGGCTCTCGCACTCTGGAGGGATACACGCGGGGCCATTAGGATTTGACACATACATTTATTTGAAGACTAGAAGGTATCGACTCATTTCACTCTCCAGGTCTAAAACTCAAATTGGGCCTCACAAAGACAGGCATACCCTAGCGCATCATGTGTTAAAATACTTCATCACAAGTAGAAGCCCTTATTATTTGGAAAAAAATGCCTCTCTATCTCATGATGTCCTATTTATTGATGTACATGTTGTAATGATAATTGAAATTGTTGAGCGGGGGCTTTTGTTAAACTGCTTTATATAGCGTTTGGTGCTTTGGTAGGCCACTGGTTCCCACCCTAGGGGTCTGCCCTCCCTTCAGGGCCACGTGCCAAATGTGAAAGCTGTGAAAGATGATTAATGGGGCACAAAAGAAGAAAAAAGGAAATTTTGTAACGGGCCGCTGGTGGTGCCAGTGGTGCCGTACTAAATGGTTAGCGGGCCGGCGTATCTGCTGGCCAGCATGTGTGTATGACGGGCTCTTTGCTCAACACAAAGAGTGCGCTGTCATTCTGAAGCAGGGTTTCCATGGAGACCTGGCTGCTGCTGCACCCAGGAGGGGTGGGGTGTGAGCAGGAAGAGGGGGTCCCGTTGGTTATAGGGGGGGGGCGGGACACACACACAATGAGCAGTGCTGTTCCAAAAATTTGGGAGGGCGGGGATGAACTGTAACACTGTGTGTGTGTGTGTGTGTGTGTGTGTGTGTGTGCGCGTGTGCCTGTGTGCGTGTGTGTCAAGAAAAGTGAACTGGGAACTGAAGGGAAATGTAAAATACAGCTGTAACACTGACGGCAGACTTGCTGACTCAAACACACCAGGGTGCAGCGGTGGTAGCAGCGGAAGTGACCTTGACCGAAGGCATGCGTGCGTGTTTGTGTGTTGGTGTGCGTGGGAGTTGCTGTGTTTGTGTTGATATTACACCTGGTCTGGTGCTTATGTGCAGCTGCGCCTGACCAGACTGAAAGCGGTAGCGACAGCCGTCCCTACTGATGTACATACACTGATTCCACATCTCCCCTGCTAGACCTAAACCTGTAAAACACGGAGACACAGAAAGAGAGAGAGAGAGAGAGAGAGAGTGAGAGTTTGGATTGTAAAGGTCAGTGACCCCACATCCATGACTAATTGTTTTTCAGCTTCTTTGTTTTTGATTTGTCCCTTGCCCCATCACCGTTGCGTGTGGGTAAGAAATGTCAGTGAACCGCTGCTTCGTTAAATGGTGTGAATTAAAAGTTGCCGTTGTCTCTTACCTGACACATCGTCCGTGTAGCCCACCAGTGGTGCGCAGCTGTTGTTGCAGTGCCCCGCCTCTTTTTCCGCGAGACCATGTGACATGTGGCAGTCCACACACTTCCTGGAAGAAGGAGAAGAAACGGTGTGTCTCAGCGTCCGTTACAGACATGGCGGTGAAAACTCCCATGGTGCTCTGCGGTGGAGGGGTACCAGTTTGATTGGCAGCTGCTTTGGCAGGTGGGACACGTCTCGCAGGAGTCTCCGGAGTAGCGGGGGTCGTCGCACGCACACGCGCCACACACACACCTTCCCCGGCCGCTGCACAACAAGCCGCTGGCCGAGTGGCAGGTTGCCGTGGAAACGGGACAGCCGCAGACCTCACCTGTCCAGCCGTCCTCACACACACATTCACCAGACACACACACACCCCGTCCTGGGAGGCCACACACACACACAGTGTTACAAAGGTAGTGCTATTATTTTTCTATATATCTATTGTAATATCTCTAGGGACTCTCTATCTGTATGAAACTAATAATTCTTTAAATCTTGTTTTAGGGCTGCCCCCCTTACCTCCACACAGACGTCCTCCATCGTACGGGCAGGAGAAGTCGTCCCTCTCGCAATATTTCCCATAAATGTCTCCCAGCCGGCTCCGATCACACACACACCTTCCACAGTCGCACTCTCCTCGACCACTGCAGTCCACGTCGGACCCCTCAGCTCTGCACCTTCGCTCTGATTCTCGGTTTGGCTGGTCGGGCCTCCCCGTACACGCTGAGTGGCGGTCGTCGTGGCAACGGCCCGTTGGTCCACAGCTGCAGAGGCATCTCGTGTGAATCCTGACCACAGTGGATTCGTTGTAACCCAAGGGGCGGACCAACACTCGGACGCTTTCATTTTCACCGTCGTCAGGACAAGAGCGCAGGCCCACTGTGATGTTGAAGTAAACCTGAGTAGGAAGATGAGGAAAGGTAATAAGTTATCGTTTTGTCCTTGTCATATGTACTTGTTGACGGTATTAAAGATACAATCCCAGCTCTTTCCCACTCAGCTCAGTGTTATATATTAATAATAATAATAATAATAATAATAATAATAATAATAATAATAATAATAATAATAATAATAATAATAATTAATAACAACAACAATAATAATAATAACAATAATAACAATAATAATAATAACAACAATAATAACAACAATAATAATAACAACAACAATAATAATAATAGTTGTTGTTGTTGTTGTTATTATTATTATTATTATAACTTAATTTAGATGATTTTTCAGTTTTTTTATTTGCTTGAAAATAACGGGCCTTTTGCTTGATTTTTATCACCACTCTGGTAAATGTGAGTACTTTCCATAATTCACTTTAATTCACCCATGGATTAAATGGCTGAACAGGACTTTTTTTTTTTTCCCACAATGGACTCACTATGAAGGAGTGATTAAGTGGATTTGTGTTTCCAGCCCCAAACGCGCATGGAGGGAAAACAATCTCAGATTAGGAAGCTGAAGTTGTCAAATATAAAAATTTCCCTAATGGCACTAAATGAGCTAAATGAACTCTGTATTGTTTCCATAAAGCCCGTCATATTTGCCGAGGTCGGGGTTTTTAGGACAGAAAAGTTCATGAAATCACATGGTAATGTTTTCCCGTTAAACACAGCTCGCAATCCGCTGAGCGCAGAGGATTATTGACCCAATCTCCTCTGTGACGTAAAGCTCTTAGGAATACTAAACCACTATTTGCGGAAGTAATCCAATCCAACCCATACTGATGCTGAGATCACGCGTGCGTACTGATTGTGTGTTTGCGTGTGTACCATTTGGTCAGGCTGCACCCCGGAGCAGCTCCGGTCCTTCGCGGTGGACCCATCGGGACAGAGAGGAGACACCGAAACCCAATATCTGCTGGCTGCCTCGTGCTCCACCTCCACCGACACCGCCACCTCCGACAGCAGCCTCTGGGTGGAGGGTGGACCCACACACACACACACAGGTGAAAAAAAAAAACACAACAAATTCACCACCTGATATAAAGAAGAAAATGGTACCAAGCCCGTGTATTTTTGCTGGATCACATTGTCACAGTGACCATTTAAATCTTAATGAACCTGATCTGCAAGGGTGAAGAATAATTAGGGGAGGGGGTGAGAGAGGGATTCATTCAAGTGGTCACATGCCCTCAGAAAGCCCTCATTGTTCAACTTTTTCTCACTCATAAACAGAGGTGGGGGTTTATGGGAACATGGAGGTGGAGCCAAAAATAGCCTGGTTGTACTCTTCCAGGATTTGGACACATGGTTTCCGCGGGGATCTGATGGCCATTATAATGCAAGCGTCTGTTAGGGCCCCGTCACTTGTGTATGCGTGTGTGTGTGTGTGTGTGTGTGTGTGTGTGTGTGTGTAGGTGTGTGTGTGTGTGTGTGCGCGCACACTTGCGTGGTTGCGCACCCGGATCTGTGGATTCGAGAGATTCCCGAAGCCAACAATGGAGCGCTGTGCCTGAGACGAGATTATAGCCTACACTACTGCCAACTGAACAAATGGCTCTCTCTCTCGCACGCACGCACGCAGAAAGCGAGATGTGATGCAGTTAAGTTGCAGAGGGAGGAGGGTGGTAGTGCTATGTACCTTGTACGTGTCCACCACCAGCTCCACTAGGTTCGGGGCCTGGAAGTGGCCTAACTTTCCCAGGGAGGAACCAGGAAGCAAGCGCACCAACTCCTGGAATATAAACATGAGGATAAACAAACAATGTTGAAAAAATAAAAAAATTAAACTATCACCATAAATCAGACATGCCAATGACGATGCTATTCCATGAAGGATTCTTGTGTTTACTGGTTGTAGTACACTGAATTCTCCCTGTTACATACTGTATGAAGGTGTATATTACCTCGTACCACCGGTATTGCTGCTTCTCCACAGCGAAGATGGAGTAGATGTTGTTTTCAAGCAGCTTATCAGACAACTGACCCAAACTGGGATGGTCCTGACAAAGAGAAACAACAAAATGATGATGATGATGATGATGATGATGATGATGATGATATTTTTATTATTATATATATTTTTTTTTCCGTGTATTATTATTATTATTATTATTATTATTATTATTATTATTATTATTATTATTATTATTATTATTATTATTATTATTATTATGCAGTTACTGCACCTAAGAACTTGGTTCATCTGCCTCACGTTTCTGTCCTCAGCATACCTTCTCTGACCCTGACTTCTAACCACCTACTGATGCCTTTTTTCCTCCCCCCTCCTCACCATCCTGGTGCTCCCCGTGTAGACGTCGTTCTCCAGGTGACACCGGCCGTCGTGTGGCGTGACGATCCCTGCCAGCCGACTGTCCAGGGCCAGGTGAGACGGCTGGTCGGTCATCAGGAGCAACAGACGCTTGGCCTCTGGCCGCCAACCCACCGCCCTCTGAAGGTGAGAAGGGAAAACAAATTCAGTGTCCTGTTAATAAATAGATGTCAATATATCAAACCAGACATAATCACAAAGGATCACAATCACACATTCGCATCACATTTTAAACGGCTTACATATGTGGGGTAAGATATTGCACATTCAAACGTGTTACTCATTTGCTCTCCCGGTGATCGGCTCTTTCTGTCGCGGCCTAATAAACCTCTGATGAGATTCTTCCATCCGCCACAGAGGCTCCGTCTTTGTGTCTGTGACTCGTCACAGACGCTGTGAGAAAAATGCCTCAGTGTGTGCACGTGTGTGTATTTAAGGAAACTCAGGGAGCCTATCAGGAGGCCTGACATAATGGAGAGTCTATTTCTGGACCCGTGACCACCGTGGTGTTTCCCTGCTGGCTCGGTTACTCAGGGCCCCCCTGCACGCCCTGATTCACGGCCCCCCTGCAGCCATAGTATAAGCAACAGTGACTGTGTGTCTGTGTGTGTCTGTGTGAGCCTGCCATACCCCACCGGTGGTGTCATTAAATAGTGGGATTCCAGTGACACTATTGAACGCTGAGTCAGATTTTCGCCATTCTCCCGGAATAAAAGCCTTTTATGAACCAGGGCGCTGACTTACCACCATATTTGGGCTTAACTCACATTTGGGTTTTTACTGCGTGCGTCGAAGAAGTTATTGAAGGATTTGTAGACTTATTTATAATTCTCTTTGTTTGCTTTTTTTTTTTTTTTTTGGCTTCGACTCTCCAGGATCCGTGTGTACACACCTGGCAGACAGCAGCTTGTAGCATGGCGTCCAGGCCTCCCTCAGGCGTGTCCATGTTCCCGGAGATGCGCTGGCGTTTAATCACGCGTGTGAACTCGCTCATATTTCCAGTCATACTTAGGACGTGGTGAAAGCCGTGCGCCGGACGACAGCTGATCTCATAATCGCTGGAAAGAGGTAGAGAGACAATCAAACAACACCAAAAAAATATATTCTTATATATATACAACTGAGCTCCAACTCACTATAATAATTCATTTTGGGCCGACTAATGGCAGCGGTTTGCTTTACACATTAATATTATATATATATATTTTAATAATCTCTCTGATCACCTGAGCACATTTATTTTCTGATGAGAAAATAGTTAGCTGAGGAATGTCCAAGTCAGGCTAGGAGAAAGATCAAGAATTATGGGGTCAATAGAAAGCACATTTAGAAAATGTGCGTCACGGAGAGGATTGAGTCAATAACCCAACCAGGCCAGTGCGGCTCACCTGCAGGGGTTGTTTATCTTGGAGGGATGGACGTTGATGTAAGGGGAGACTGGTTTGTCCACGAAGGAGCCAAAACCCAGCCAGAGGTCGGAGGAGTGCGCGGCCATACGCAGCGACAGAGCGACACCCACGGTCTTCAGCTGGACCCCAGAAATACAGATAAACACACACACACACACACACGGGACAATTGGGAACCGAGAGAATAAAGCAAATTAGCATTTATTTATGTGGGGAAAAAAAAAGAAGAAAAGTTGAGTGGTTTGACACATACATGATCCAGGTTTTCCTGCATAGAGGCAGATACATCCACCAGGTAATATAGATCCACAGGGTAACGCCTCAGCTGCTTCACGGCCACCACGAAGCTGGCCTCTGAACCTAGGAGCACACGTGTGTAATATGACATACCGTACACAGTGGGTTGACTTTGTATTTTTGTCCAAAACGTGAGACAGGCACCTGGCCCGAGGGTGACGCTGATGTCCCGCGGGGACACTTGCGTGCTGGCGATGGTGGCGTTGACCTCCACCTTGACCTCCCACTGCTCCGTGGACTCCAGGTCACAGCCTCTCCTGAGCAGGTTGACGGGCAGGTCGCAGCGATGGCCTGGCCACGCACCGTCCTGGAAGCTCTGGACATCACACACGGTCAAGAGGGGTGAGCAGGAATCTTTTCCTATTTTGGGTCTCACACAATATTGTAAATATCTAAAGAAAAAAAACAAAAAAAAACTACAGAAATTGGACAATTAAGCACAGAACTAAATAGCAGCCACATAGATGTGAAGATAATGCATATATCATAGTTTGCATCTTTCCATGACCGTCTTTTTGCCCATATATGCGTACATTCTTTCACCTGCTGGTTTTATGTGTGTGTTATTTGGTCTCCACTTGGCCTTTTCTTGTTTAGTGCAGTCTATCTTTTGTTCAGCAATGTGTTATTGAATCTCACACTGTAGCAGAGTGTCATGCTTTGCAGCTTTACAGTGGATTATTGACCTTTGAGACTTAAGTCTTTGAACAAAAAAAAACAAAAAAAAACAGCACACGCAAATACGGTGACTGGACACATAAAGCTAAACCTGTGTGCATGTGCATTTAAATCATGTCATGGGCCCGAGATGTAGGAGTCCATTTAGTCTGACGTGAACCAAAAAGATCCGGACAGTCTACAATATGACTAACCACATCCTGAACCTGAACCCTAGACTGAATTTGATTTAATTATGGCTGTCCCTGTGGCTGTAATTTGTCCTGGTCCAACTCCGCATATCAGGACAGCTTCCCACAGGGACTTTCAGGGACTTTCCTGACACAGTTGGCCTCTTAGGCTGGCATTAATCTCAAAGTGCCAGGATGTTAACATGCATACCGAAGAACTTTGTACCTGCTTAGTTTTAAGAGGGCAGCTCTGTGATTTATGTGTGAGTGTGTGAGTGTGTGTGCGGGCGTGCGTGCGTGCGTGTGTGTGTGTGAAGTTAAAGAGGTGGTGTCTGAATGCTTTCACACACCAGTGAGCACAGCCTTCCTTAGTGATGTCAGATAAGGTTAGGGTTCACAGGGTGGGAAACCACCTGAAGTCTGTAAACACACACATGTTGACCGTGTGTGTGTGTGCGTGCGCTCCTTGTGACGGGTGTGGGGCTGGGATACTTTACAGCGTCTCAAGGCTAAATCAGGATGGGCTATGGACACCCAGAAAGCAGAGACGCACATAGAGACAAACATCCAGGCGGATGGAAATGTTCAACCACACACGCGCACACACACACACACACACACACACACACACACACACACACTGGTGCAGCTAAAACATACACATTATATTCTCATCTGCGGACAGCATCAAAGCTTTTACTGTCTGTCGTCGGAGGAATGCCACTGAATGCCTGCCACGTTCCCACTTTTTAGTTTGCTCTGCCACACACGCACACACGCACACACACACACCCACACACACACCCACACCCACACACATTTTTACACACTCCCCTATACCTCCATGAAGCACCAGGCACAATGTGGGCCACGTCTGAGACACTCTGCGCAGGATGTGACACCCGGAGACTGACACACACTGACACCTGAGGACAGGGGGGGGGGGGAGAAGGAGAGAGTCGGAGAGAGGAAAACACAAAGAGAAGAATCTGGGATTAGCATATGGCAGAATGTGTGCCTCAGCGCTCATTAGCTGTGCAGCCGGGCCCCCTGTGGATATTTAGAGATCTCATACACACTTTTGATGATGGAGGACCACAGAGCACCACTCAATGCAACCTTCACTGTATTCTACTAAATACTGTAAGCAGGAAAAAATATATATATATACAGTATATATTTATGACCCAAGGCCCAGTGCTACTGAAGTGGGAAGAAAGAGCCACTGGTGCCATGTATCTGCTGACATCTCCCGTTCCCCGTGTGCAACAGGACTGGAATGTGGCAGGGAGGAAGGCTCCAGGTTCACGCATCTTTAACAAGCCCCGAAGAGGAAGCTCTGGCACCACTTGGCCTTCATGGCCTCGGGCTAAACCTCCGAAGAGGTGAAGCGTTTCACTTCCAGTTTTGACGGATCCAATTCCTGCTGCTCCCCCCCCTCCCCTCGTAGGCTTCGCGGTGTATGTGACTGAACAACACGGTAAGCCCGGTTGCTCTATTCAAAGGACCGCGTGGAAATACACAATCAAGAAGAAGCCGATGCATTGGCAGGAACCCGGCCGAGAGCGTGGAGGTGGAGGATGTTGCGCAGTGACAGAGGATGCTGGGACATGACGATGGAGGAGAATCCACTCACCGGCTCCTGCACTCACACACAGCACCGCGCAGCAGAGCAGGAGAAACACCGGCAGCCGCGACGTCATATTATCCGCTCCACACCGAGAGGACGTCCGGAGCTCCGGGAGCCGACCGGGCTTCGCGGCTACCGGGGATGAAGCGGGACAATCGCCGGCGGGGGCCACGCCGAGCCGCGGGGCATCTCCGTCTCCTACTCCCGGGGAGGCTCTCCACATTCCCGGCTCAGATCCGCTACCAGGCGCGCTCCCCGGAGGCTGCGGCGCGCGTCCTTCCGTCCACTGCCATCCAGCCGCAGGTGTGCGACGTGTGCCCCCGCCACGAAATCCTTCCGCCTCCACCACCACCTCCGCCGCCGGCCTCACAAGTGATGGCGAAGTGTCATCCCGGGACAGAGGAGCCGATCTGAGGCGCGTGGAGCCGGTGCGCACCGACACGCAGACTGGACCATCGCGCTCGAAATGCGTGGTTCAACTGAAGTAAGTCAGGCTCGGTGTCATGGCAACGAGTCTGCATCGGAGAGGAGGAGAGAGGGAGTGGCAGAGGGAGGGGAGAGAGACAAATAAGGAGAGAGAGAGAGAGAGAGAGAAGGGGGGGGAGAGATAGTTGTGTGTGTGTGTGTGTGTGGGTGGGGGGTTAAGGAGTTGTGTCTAGTTCATTCCTAGTGAAACATGGCCTTGAATTGAACAGTGATGTTTATATTGTTTCCTCAGGGAGTTGTTTCACAGCAGCAGTCCTGAGTGCGAGTCGTGCGAGTGTGAGTATGTGTGTGTGCACATGTGTGTTTGTGTGTAGATGGATGATGGGGTAAAAAGGGGGAGGGGGGGGGGGTCAATAAAACCAGAGCCCCTTCAGAGGGGGTTCACAAGCGAAGGAGGGTGAAGAGCAGGGGGGGGGGGGTCTTCATGGGTCCATTGTGCGCAGATTCAAATGACATGGAGTAACCTCTCCCCACCGGCTGCTCAGCTGAGCAGGAGCCAAGAAATAAAACTTACTTAACAACGCGACGTTTTAATCCGCAGCAAAACTGGGACAGGAGACGACTAAAGACACCGCTACCATCTCCGCCCGAGGAGCTTCCAGATACAACAGACATGTTTGGCTTGGCACCAAGCCCGTTGGTTTTAAGGCATAGTTGTCCGCACACATACACATACACACACACACACTCTCTCTCTCTCGCACACACACACACACACACACACACAGTTCCTTATCTGCTCACTCTGACCTGGTCAGGAGCCTGCTGGGTCTCTCCTCTCATTCATTCACGTCATTTGTCGAAAAAGGGAATTTTGGGGCCTCCCCACCCATGCTGAGTGGCTCTCAGTTATGGTAATGATGCCAACACACACACACACACAGCCCAGTGTTTTCGTAAATGTGTGTGAACCATCTCTGAAATGCTTATCAGATCTTCAAAACGGCAGAGGTTGGCTGAGGGAGACAAAATATGGACCCCCGCCCCCCCCCCCACCCCCTTGCTGAGCATATATGCGCGTATGAAAAAGTTTGGGCACCCCTGATAATTTTCAACATTTTCCTTTATAAATCATTGGTTGTTCGGATCAGCAATTTCACTTAAATATATCATATAGCAGACAAACACTGTGATATTTGAGAAGTAAAATGAAGTTTACAGGATTTACAGAAAGTGTGCAATAATTACTTAAACGAAAGTAGGCAGCAAGTGGTCCAAAATACCTTCAACCAGAATCCAGACCCTTATTGGAAGCTATAGGAAGCGTTTAGAGGCTGTTATTTTTGCAAAAGGGGGATCTACTAAATATTTATGTCATTTTTCTTTTGGGGTGCCCACATTTATGCACCTGCCTACTTGTGTTTAAATAATTATTGCACACTTTCTGTAAATCCTATAAACTTCATTTTACTTCTCAAATATCACAGTGTTTGTCTGCTATATGATATATTTAAGTGAAATTGCTGATCCGAACAACCAATGATTTATAAAGGAAAATGTTGAAAATGATCAGGGGTGCCCAAACTTTTTCATACGACTGTATGTGATGATAATGGAGTTTAGTGTAAACACTTCCGTTCGACCTGTCCATACTGGTCATCATCAGCATCTTATGATGACACTTGTCGTACACGTTAAAGCTGACACAAAACAACACACCCACACAAACACATATAAATACACACACACCTCTCTCATCTCCCGGCCCTCCACCCTCTCCTCTGTCTCCACGGTGTGTTTGTGTTAGCAGTCTGCTGGGCTTTCCATCACGCTGGTCTGGTCTCATCACTCAACCACACACACACACACACACACACACACACACACACACACACACACACTCTGGTTCATGTCCACCTCTGAACTATCATCCCCCATCCAGACACCTTCCTACCTTTCTTTTTTTCCTCTACCGATGGTTCATAGTTGATTCATCTCACCGAATCTCTCTCCCACACACACACACACACACACACACACACACGCAGACGCAGACGCAGACGCTCAAACACCCACACAGTCTGACGTCTTCTACGCAAAATTGGTTGTAGGGTTTGTTTCAGTCCAGAGTGGGGAATCTATGATCTATTTTCAGCTGCTGGTATTTTTTCAGACTCCCCGTACAGACAGACAGATTTCAAACCGTGGCAAATATGGAAGTGTAAAAATAGCAAAAGGGAAATCTGTACGTCTTTACTGTTTCCGCATATTTCAGTATTCAAGTATTTTCGAATGATTTGATAAACGAGTGTCTTCTATGGAAACCCAGTCATCTGGTTTCAGCCTTCTTGTTTCCATTGTTCACCACTTCACTATTTTGATGTCACAGTGGGAACTAGCTGGGACTCTAGTCAAGTTCCTCACCTGAGGTGTTGATCCTACGGATGATTTCATTTCATTTGAATAGTGGTCTGTGGTGTCGTCTATTTTTACGTATTATTAGATCTTGGTTCATTGTCCATTTAGGATTACAAAAAAAAAATCAAAGCATTTCGTTGACCAACAACAACAATGCTCTGGCTGGATTTTCCTTCCTTCCCAAATCGTGTGGCTCTTATGCATTATACATTATCAGTCCATTTTTCATTTCAAAGAAAATGCCCGTAATTATTTCCAACTGTCATTTTAAGTCATCGCAATGAAGGAATATCCCCCTTCTGCAGCAGTGTATGACTTCTTTGCAAATGAGCATCTTTAAATATCAACACAAAATGTCACCCGCCTTCTTTTTTTGGGGGGGGCCTGCGGTGTTGTTTGTACAAGGGTTTTTCCGCATCGAGACCACATTACCCATAACCCCATCTTTTATTGTTTCAAGACTTATATTGTGCACATGGTGACGTGCCTTTTAGGATTTTACTGCATTGAGATATAGATAATTCCACAGAAAAGGGTCCTGATGTTTTCCTGTTGTGGTCACAGGGCTGGAATGACAGCATGCGGTTGGATGTCAGAATACATCCGTTTTGCTACCGGCTGCACCAAACCCAGGAAACCCCGCGGGCTCCTACCATGACAACGCTGACCTCTTCATTGACCATTTTGGGCCTTGTGGTCGTGGCAGACAAGCACACACACACACAGACAGACACCTACGTGTCAGTGAAACAACAGCACTCAGCAGATCATTTGAGACCACAGTAGCCCAATCTTTGTATTTTTCTTTTTTTTTAACTGCCTTACGAAATTCTCCCAAATGATTCATTTCTTTGGAGGATCTGATGCGATGACAAAAAACGACTGTATTTCTCAAATTCTCAAAGATGGCTGTACGTGGGATTTGGACCCGGGGAGCCTGTGGCACACGGGGAGATTTACTTTCACTCGAAATGTGAAAGTGAAAATGCAAGAGCCTGGTTATCTCTTACCAGTCAACATGCCCCCCTTTTTTTTTTTCTTCTTGGAGAGTCCCTCATTTTCTCAGCCACTTCCCGGGTGCCAGCAGCTGCCCACTTTGCAGCTGTAATTCCATCAAGGCCGACCCGAGCGTCTCCCCGGCGCCCTGCCAGTTTCGCCATGACAAAGACATGTTGAGAGTGAAGGGGGAGGGGGGTGGTAACCGATCTTTTGGACGCAGGGTTAGCAGGGAGGACTAACAATGATACACCATCCTGTGGTTTACTTTGCACACACACACCCATGCTCACCGCCAGTTCCTCCCAGTCTACACCCAGGTTAGATTTCCCTGACACAACCGTGCGGCCACGTGGAATTTGGGCTCCGATTTCTCAAGTAAAATGTTTCAGGTATTTCGCAGGTAATTTGCCAATGGCCAAACTCTGTGTCAGTGTGGCCACTGTGTTCATTTCCCAAACACGGTGTGGGGAGTCACAAGTCGTTTCGGAAGAAAAATAATGACAGACTTGCCGTTACGATATTTAGCGTGGGCAGACTCAGATGTAGCAAAGCTATTTCAGAAAGGGCTCGAACAAGTGCTCCAGAACTCGGTGACTAACGTTTTTTCACTGTTAATGAAGGTCCCTCCATCCGCTGCCAGGTAATGGTCTACTAACCACGTTGGAGGCAGTATTAGTTGGCCCGGGATTAGAGGAAGCGCATTGAGGAGGCAAAGGCAAAAAAAACAAACAGGGAGTGACTTGATGAAAGGGGGAGAGAAGAGAGAAGGCTTTTGGGCTTGTGCCATACGAAACTAAAAATGATCGATGTTGATCTCATCGTATCCGGCAATTGGCACGAGAGGCGTCTGATGGCGGTGTCGGGCAATGTCTATGTCAGGATTCCACATATTTCAAATATTGTCCCTCAGCGCTTCTCCGGCAGTTAAAAAAGCAAAAGTGTAACCAGCTGGACCCGAGGACAGTCGGTACCGCCAACAATAACCACAGTAGTATCGAGAGATAACATGCAGAGTATCATATTTTGAACAGATTTAATTATAAACGAGCTGCCAAGCTAGTTTTTAATGATGCAGCCCAAGGTTTCAAAAATTCCTTATCTGCCCTGGTGGATGATTGGAAAAAAAAAAAAAAAGGGGGGTCAGGTCAAGCTACATATTTGACAGAGAACGTCAAAAGTTTGAAAGTTGGGATTGTCTGTCTCACAGCAACACAATCTATCACAGACTACCTCGGTGTGGACTGCACTTCCTGCCTTGTGTTTGCATATTTATGTATTGTTTTATTTGAGGCCATAGTTGAAGGTTTCGGCAGGATAATAAGCCCAAAATGATGCCAGATAATTATTGAGCATGTTAGCGTGACCTGCACTCTGAAGAACTTCAAGTATTCAATGCATTTGGGTACTGGCTAGTTCACAATAGTGTGTGTGTGTGTGTGTGCGCGTGTGTGGTAAAACAAGCAATAGTTTGAATAACGAAGAGATGAAATGAGCCATGTGACGTCAAACATTCAGGTAAGAGGATGCCACACAGTATCAGACACATGATCAGGGTGTGGGGGCTTTTTTTTTGCTTTTTTTTTGGTCTTTTGTTGCTCTGGATCCACCGTTGTTGCACAGTTGGCCAAAGCCGGAAAACAATCCCTTACTCACTTTTGGGGAACCAGTTACTCCTGAAAGCTATTACGTCACCTCTTGTATTGTGTGTGTGCGTGTGCCAGTGTGTTACTCAGGAATATAGTGTCCTCCTTAAACGCAAGCCCCTGCTGACCTCTGACCTCATTCACCAGACAGCTCACCTGTAAAGTCCAAAGTCCGGACGGACGGACAGAGACAATGAGGGAAAAAAAGAAAAATGCCAGTCTTAACCTTTTCATGTTCTGCATTACACTTGGGTGAGCACGCTGTTGTGTGTGTGTATTGACACAGTCCTTCTCTTTCCTGCTCCTCCTCCTCCTCCTCCTCTCACATAAACACGCACCAAAACTCACACAGCTGCTGTAGTGGACTTTGGTCTGACGTCCTCTGGGAAAGCAGGGAGTTTTTCTTCCTGGGTGAACCAGCGTCTGTGTCACTCAGTGGGCCGCTCGGCTGTGGTCAGCAGAGAGGTGGAGAATGAAAACATCACGGCTCAACTTTTCACCCTCAGAGTGGACGCGCGCACACACACGCACACGCGCGCGCACACTCAGGCCCCGTTCACCCAGAGCCCGCCCTGCCAGTGAGTGTGTTGAATGAACGACGGAAAACCATGAAACAAATGGTTAATCACAACAATTAACCGTGTCAAATTGTTAGTCACTAATCTGTATTTGGATTCTTCATTCTCCATTTCACAGTATGTTTTTGCATATAGTAAAAATGCTAACTTTGACCACCTGGTGAAAGGTTGGTCATCTCAGTCCTGTGGTAGCAACTCGGGGTCATGCTCCTAAGTAAAAAAAGAACATGATTTATGCATTCCATTGTTCAAAACAGCCCAGTATTTCATTAATACTTGTATTTATTAGTTTGTCCCTATCTTCTATTCTGCAGCTGCTGTTTTGGTTGAAGTGCCGGTGTTGTGGCCATGCAGTGGCTCCCTCTGTGGGACAGCACCATCTTTTGGTTCCACCGTGTAAATGTAGAATTGGTCCTGACAAATGTGAAAGAAGGCGGGAGAAGCCATATGGGTGCCATGGAGGAGAATGTGAGTAGAATTTTAGTGAATTTCAGATTAAAGGTCAGAGCTAAGTTATATGATGATGATGATGATGATGATGATGATGATGATGATGATGATGATGATGATGATGATGATGATGATGATGATGATTATTATTAATATTAATATTAATATTAATATTAATATTAATATTAATATTCATATTCATATTAATATTAATATTAATATTAATATTAATATTAATATTAATATTAATATTAATATTAATATTAATATTAATATTATTATTATTATTATTATTATTATTATTATTATTATTATTATTATTATTATTATTATTGAGCTTTTAGAGATCCAGTGTCTTGACTGAAACAGAATCTTTTGTGATCACACTACACACTACTGGATAGAGAGTGTGTTTCAAGGTCTCAGCTGTTTGCGGTGGAGCTGAATCAGGGTGTATCACACTCTGCTTACAAAGTCATTCATCTGTCCGTCCATTAGGGGCTCGTGGCGGGAAGTGGCTTGGCTGGCTTTAAAGTGAACAACCTCCTCTCAGAGGATGGAGAGCAAATCCAATTTCACTGTGACTGGAGTAAAAAAAAAAAAAGAGGCCCCTGACTCTTAACACATTTGTTGAATTTACGTGCATTTGTGCACCTTTGTGTGCGGGTGTGTGTGTTAGTGTGTTTATTTGGCACTCCCTGCTGCAGAGTGTTTAATAGTTAATGCAAAGCCTTGTTTACTTGGCAGGGCTGCTGCGCGCTCAGCAGATGCGGCTGCAAACGCTGAGAGACACAAAAACAGGAAACGGATCCGAGACACATCGTTTGGATAGGTTGAACCACTTTTTTTGATAATCGTTTTGTAGTTTCTCATACTTAGAGGGGGAATTTTAAAAAGATGACCAGAAAGAATCACACCCGCTCAATACTTTACGTAGACAAACAACATCCTTCCTCGTTTCACTGTCTTTCTCTGAAGTTTTTACTTTGTTTACCCGTGTAGTAGGAGTGGTGTGTCTTATTTGTCTTTTTCTCTCTCTCTCTCTTTCACTTCCTCTTTCTCAGACAGACTTTTTGGAGACTGGGGTGATGCCATGTGTGGTGTGCGTTGGTGCGTGTGCGCTTGCGTGCGTGTGTTGGTTTCTTTTTCACCCCACCAGTCTCCTGGCTGTAGCTACACACAGCGACACACACGCACGCATCCACTGATTGCTTGCTTTTTACACATACTTTTCCTAACAGGGAAGGACCTTTCTCACAGCGGAGGCGTTAGTCAGGAGAGCCAAAGGGAGTGACCTTTGACCTTACACTGTCGCTTGGTGCACTCCAGCTTTGAGTCGGGAGAGCAGGCTGGAGGTTTACGCCGAGTGAATGGATTTTAGAATTGGTTGTCTTTGTAAGAGCAAATGTTGATTGATACACAGACGTTGCAACGGGGCCCCCGAGCTCGAAGAGGGCCCCCAAAGACGGCCGTTGACCTTGGTCCACAGCAACGACAACCAGAAAGCCCCTTAATTGTCTTGCCATGTAGAAGACACTGCAAGGACACGTCGGGAACCCCCTTATAGGGGGCCCCACGCTACTTGCACGCAGTCAAAAGCTCAATTTTCTTTCACTCACACACACACACACACACACACACACACACACACACACACACTGACACCACAGTCCTCTCATGTTCCCTCAGTTTCCCTCAGTCATCAGTAGAGGGTGAAATACAGACCTCTGCCTTTTTTTTGATGCGCTGAACGCTTTTTTTGTAACTATATTGTTATAGTTTTTTTGTTTGACAATGCCCATACATTTGTGAGGGTGCGCGTCTCCACTTCAAACACAGGGTTAACAAAGCTGGAAACAATGCCTTTGTGTGATGGTGAGAGCGTGCGTTGGCTATGTGTGATACCGCTTATCAGGCTGTGCTTAACCTTTGAGCCGAGATCATTTCTCTGCACATGCAATATATAAACATGGATGCAAAGGTCACACTTTTGCATTAACATGCTGAAACAACAATGGTGCAGGAATGATGCTGATGCATTACTCAAGAAAAGTATTGGTACCACAGCTCAAAATCAATGTATTACAATAATAGCAATCGTTTTACAATTGCCTGCATTCAAGTGTTCTATCTATTTTGGCAATAGCAGGGTTTCCAAGTGCTTTCCAAATCTGGATCCAGATCGACAGTGTGACTGGTGGGAGCTCGGACCTCCCTCGCTCCTGTCGTCCCCAGTGTGCGATGACAGATTGACGTCCGCCCAGTGCTACGCTCGTTATGGGCCAGGAGCCATACATTTCCTAATGATTCAGAGCTACACTGAGAGCGGATGGCACCACTGGGCAGCTTATAATGGGCCTCTAGGGATACCGTAGTTCCAGGCACCTCCTGCTAACTATTCCCTTTATCCACTTCGCTTTCTAAAAGTTGATGTAGCTGATACCTTTCTGCTCTGCTGCTGTCTTAGACCAACCAAGGGAATATTCATTATTGCTCAAAAAACATCACATATTCCTCAGTAAAATATGTTTCCTTGTTGACTTCTGACTAGAAATCTGTACATTTCAATTTCCGTCTGACCCGATTGACAACATTTCTCGAATCACTCCCCCCTTGAGACCATTTTCTATCCGACACAGAATCACATACCCTGTTGTTCCACGTTCCACAAACACTGAGAAATGGCCAAACAGGCTCATATTAGCTTGCCGCCTCCAAAGCCCAATGTATTTGGATAACAAACGCTTCCGCAATTCTGCTCTAATGTGTGAGGTGTCGGTGAGAGGTGGCCTAGTGGTGAAGGAGACAGGCACGAACCCCCGCCACTAACAAAAGAGACGCCACCTCTAGTGCCCCTGAGCAAGGCACTAACCCCATCTGCTCTCAGCTGTCCACTGCTCTGTGCGCCACAGATGGGTCAAATGCGGGGGTCAAATTTCCCCCGACTTGTATGTGTTAGAATTCTAATTCTCATTTAGCACAAAGGAAATCTGATCTGAGAGCAGTGCTGCAGTAACATGAGCTTTAGGGCTGAGCGTTCAGCAATGAGCATCGAAATTCATCATGTTTTTTGGCAATTAAATGTCATGTATTGCCTGTTTCAGCAGCAACTCTTTTGTTAAAGCTTGCTGAATGTAAAAAAAAGGAAAAAAAAGGAAAAAGCACAAACTTACAGTCAACGTGGGTTTTGCGATACAGCAGCAGGTTGATTTCCTGTGATACTTAGCAAAACTCAAACAATGGAAAAAAAAAGCTAAACTGGTAAAAACCAGAATAAACAAGTGAAGTGAAGTGAAGTGAAGTGAAGTGAAGTGAAATGTGATCAGTTATGGAGTTATAATAATAGGATCCACCTGTAGCAACAAGGCAGAATAAAAATAACGATTGATGGTCATCAAAAACAAGTTATATAATGAATACTTGGAAGATTAAGTGATTCCATAAATTGATTTCTATGAATATGGCAAAGAAACACTAAGCCCTGCATGAAATCCCATTTTAAGTCAACACTTCATACTAGAAGGGTGTTGATACAAAAATGAATGATTTTTGAAAAAAGAAAACAAATAAATATCCACCTGGAGCAGCAGGTATCACAAATATGTTAGAATGAGGAACTGAGGCCGAAGCCCCCCCTCCACGATGGATAGAAGTAATCATACACTCACAAGCGAACAGGTAGGCGTGGTCGCGCGCGCGCGAGAGAGAGAGTCACCTGCTGCACCGTGCGTCCGAAATCGGAGGTACGGTTCGTTTAATCAGACAGATTACGCGGGGGCGATCTGAAGAGACGCGGAGACTCACGTGACCACTTTAATTTACACACGTGTTGTATTTAATAATTTAGTGTCTAGATCCGTGTTTGTGACAGTTCTTGCCGTTTCAATCACTTCCTCGTTCCGTTGTGTTGTCGGTGCGGAACCCGTGTGTATGTTTGCCGACACGCACACAGCCACTCTTAACTACATACATCTGCGTGTTAGCGTGCGTGCCACCTGTTGAGACACGTTGGGCCAGAAGCAGGCCGTCTCTCGAACCCAGGAATCGCTTTTATTTAACTAGTGTTTTCCAAAGACAGGAGCCTGAGACAGAACGGTGAGAACAACCATTTTTTTTTACCATTTATTATTTCCTTTGATCATTTTGACGGTTGAAAAGTGCTTGTTTTGTTGTGACTAATGTATTTTTTTAATCTGACGGTCTTGGGTAGAATTGCTGATTATATCCTGTATATGTAGCAAAGAGTTTGCTACAATGAATTGAGACTACAACCAACATGTCCGAGGCAGAAAATACATTATTTTTAAGACATCACCATGACCCAATTATTATTTTCTGGCCTTTGATCAAATGTTCCAGATTATTAATTTATTCTCGGCAGGTTTTTTTTAAAGAGATAACATTTCATTGAGTTTCGCAAAGATATTTAAATGTGATCGTTTGCACTTAAAGGGCGTTGCCCAAATGGTTTGGGCTGTGGGCCAATATTTATTTAAAAAAAACAAGTATGACTGGTTAATCAAAGATAAAGAGCAGTCAATGACTGGAAAGTGTTTTGGGTGGGCCAAGCTCGATCTTCCCCAAAAGGCCTCATTGTAACATCACGACCACTGTTTGTACAATCAAATATTCTATTACAAATGTAAGGTTGTGCAGACCTTTAGACCCAAACAAGTGTTGTATGACCAGACGTGCGCTTTTAAATGGTACTTTTAGTTCAAGTGTAACTTTATAGTCCGCTTTGACTCTTGAACTGCATGTTGACTGGTGTGTGTGGTGTGAAAATTGACATGAATGAATGGACACTTGATTTGGGGACGTGTTGCCATTGATTACGATCACAACTTCTCTCCTTGCAGGTTTGACATGGCTTCTGAAAGTGGGTTTCCCTTCTTTCGCGCCGTTTTGGCCGGGGCTCTCGCCCTGGCGGGATTCCTGGTCCTGTTTTCAATGTACTACAAGTCATTTCCATCTCCAAATTGTCACCCTCCGCCGAAGCAAACCAATGTGGCCAACAGGTCAGCAGAAGCCAGACAGCCGGCACAACAGGCCAACAAGCCACTTGTGCTGCTCTGGTTCTGGCCGCAAAGCAAAAAATTTGACCTGGACGTCTGCAAGACGCATCTACACATCGATAACTGCCACCTCACAGATGACAGATCTTTGTACTCCACCGCTCAGGCAGTGGTGATACATCACAAAGACATCAAAGAGGACCTGTCCAACCTTCCCACCTCACCGAGACCCAAATTTCAAAGGTGGATCTGGTTGAACATGGACATACCCGCCGACACGCGCAAGATCGCGGGCCTCGAGACCCTTTTCAATTTAACCTCGAGCTACAGGAAGGATGCGGACATCCCCGTGCGCTGGCATCTGACTATCAAGAAGAAAGCAGAACAAGACTTTGCACTACCAAACAAAGAGAGTTTGCTTTGTTGGATCGTGGACAATCCCAAAAAACTGGACACAGAAACAGGGGAGCAATATACCTACTACCAGGAGCTCAAAAAGCACATCAAAATGAGTATCTTTGACAGCTCCTCTGCAAAGGTGAAGGGCCAAAACTACTTTAAAACTATCAGTAGCTGCAAATTCTTACTTTCCTTTGAGGAATCCAATGAAAAAGATTTCATTACCGAAACATTCAATGGTCCTCTCGCAGCCGGCACTGTGCCGATTGCTTGGGGCCCGCAGAGGAAAAACTATGAGAAATTTGTCCCAGCCACTTCTTTCATTCATGTCAGTGACTTTCCTGATGCCTCGGCTCTGGCCGAGTTCCTCCTCAAACTGGACGACGATGACGAGGCGTACATGAAATACTTTGCGTGGCAGAACCACTATGCCGCCAGTCCTCATTTTACGGAGGAGAATTATAAGTTTGCGCTCGCCATCTGTCAGGCATGTCGCCACGTGGGCTACACCAAGGAGTACAGAGTCGTACGTGATCTGTACAAGTGGTTATCACCATAAGGGTTGTATTCATGTACAGCACTGTGGTGTTTTATTTGAATTTCTTTTAGAACAGATGAAATTTTACATTTGGTGAAAGGTTATGGGGGGTGTTCTACAGTTGTTTTTCTGTAGAACCAAAATGGTTGAGCTTGAAAAGGAAAATGTAACCCCCCCCCCTCCCTATCCTTTAAAGTAGTCTTAACAATATGAGCATAATATCCACTGGGCATAATTAGTGTTGTGAAACGATGGTGTCATGAAAGGTTTGTTAGTTATGCAAGTGCCTTAATAATACATTATATCATGTATTTCCATTATATTTTACAAATTAATTTGGAGGAACATCTCTGCATTGTTTTTTACAATGGTGCTTCTTTCCTGGTTTATTACAAACACTGATTTTAGTCATCTTTTCTGGCTTGACCTGTGTAAGATTTGTTCTTGTTTCCTCATATGGTCTTTATTCTGAAACCCAACAGTATTTTCAGTGGCATTTCTGGGTTTGTTCACATCTTTAAGCCAGGCGTGACAAGGATGTGAAACTGGCTTGGCGTGTGGTATCCACTTTCTGGGAGGGTATATGGGGGCACAGAACATCCGACTGTTTTGACAACATGAATCACAATGTGAATCGTCAGGATCTGAAATGTATTTATTGCCAAGTAATTTGTCTTTACAAGGAGTTTTCTGTTGTGTGGTGGTGCCAAAAAAATAGCAGTAACATTAAATAATAAAAATAGTGTCTGGATATCTAATAAGTGTAATTGGATAAATGAATAAAATCAATAACACGCTGTAAATATATTAGAAGTGGTAGTTATGTGTCCAAGAAAGTGACCTGAGCATGGGGGGGTGCTACTGTGATGCCTGAGGACATGGGGGGGGGGGGGGGCACTTTAATGTAACGTATAATGTTTATGTTGTGGTGGTGGTGATGGGGGGTGCACTTTAATGTAACGTATAATGTTTATGTTGTGGTGGTGGTGATGGGGAGGGGGTCAGGAGGAGAGTTTGCTGTTGACGGACTCGATGATGGCAGTGTAAAAGTGGAGCAGCATTGTCTTTGGCAGCTTCAACTTTTTCAGCTGCCTCAGGAAGTACGTTCTCTTTTGGGCTAATCAATGTGACCGGAGGTCCTGGGAGATGTTGGAGACCAGGAAGCGGAAGGGTGATGGGGCTGAGTGGGGTTGTGTTCTTCCTGAAGTCCTCCGGTGGAATGTCTAACCACCAACCAGAATGAACAAAATGAGCTCACTGGGTGAGTAAAATGTGTCTGAGGCTCAAAACCCTGGGCTTCTCCCATCGTCCAGGCCCATCAAGCCTTTCTGGTCGAAGTCAAAGGTGTGGGCCAAGTCTTTTGGGTAACTTAGATGCAGGGCATAAATCAGTGAAAAGAACATGGAGAATGTGTTGGCCAACGTGGGGCATTGGATAACTGTGTTACACTCAAGCACCACCGCCATCCTCTACCGGCATGGGTTGGATTGGCCCTGACCAAGAGGAGCCCAGCCGGCATGTCATCAATGTCTGGTTCATCAGAATGCGCCCCTTGAAGACGACAACAAAAACAAAAAAAAACTCAGTCAGTTGCTTTTAACCTTTGCCACAGGTTACCAAAGACATTTCCCAAATGTGGAAAATGCTTCAGTGACATGTCGGTGTCGCATGTCATCTCGAGTGGGGAAACTTATTCTTGCTTTACTTTGGATGTTAAATGGGATATAAGCGCAATACTATTTATCGCAAGAAAAGGACTGCCCCTTAACTGAAGACATTGCCATTTTAGCATCGATAGTTCACTGTAATAGTCACCTTTCCAGTCCGTGCAGCATTCTTTCTGAACAACTTGACAAGACCAACGGCAAGCCGATCTAATTGGCGTAAAACTGGTTATTTGGGCTGATGCTTTCCATCCTGTGAAACTCGGCACCAATCTGCACATCTCTGTAATTGTTGTTTACCTAGGTCCACAGCAATGACAACCTGAAACCCCCTTAAATGTCTGGCCATGTAGAAGACACAGCAATGACACGTCAGGAACCGCCTTATGGGTCGCCCCATCCTACTTGCTTTTTTGCCTCGGGCCCCCTGAGTGTCTTGATATACTCCTGGTCCCACCCCCAATACATAACAAAACCGGTTAGGGTGGGTCCTATTGTGTTATTTACCTCCCGGTAGCCTGCCTGTAGAGCAGTTGGACACATCCAGCTCTTGGATTTCAAAGAAAGGTAAGAACAAATGAATGATTTACGTACTTGCGATTGGTATAATATGATTTTCTGTTTCAGTCTTACCATGTAATCTGACCCAAGACGAATCTTTTCTCTGGCACCAAGTGCGTTTTTCCGGCTTAGTGAAGAGTTTTAATAAACTGACTCCTATATTGATCGATCCTCTTCAGCAATTGAGGAAAAACTTTAACTCTTAGTAAAAGTGAAATGATTAATTGTATAGCTAGCCCGTGAGTCTGAAGCTCATTGGGCTTGCTGTTCTTGGACACAGCTATGATTGGACTATCATTGGTTTGGTTTTTACGCCCATTGAATTACTAAAGCCATGGTGCTGTTATCAATGAGATCTCATGTTTATGTTTTGTTTGCAGATGATGTCCTGGATCAGGAGAACGTGGTGCCTGGCAAAAATCGCTTTTCTTGGCCTTACCTGCTCTGTTATTATATTCTACCTATATATGAATCTTTCATCTCTTGTGTGTCCACCCGCGTCTACATTAGCTGTCGAAATGTATGAGGAGAGAGAGCCAAGTGAGAAACCCTTAGTGCTGCTGTGGTTCTGGCCTCTCGGTGTGAAGTACGATTTTAAAATGTGTTCATCCTACTTCCACGTTAATAGCTGCAGATTGACGGATGACAGATCCCTGTACAGCCACGCTGAGGCAGTCATTATCTTCCATAAAGATATAGCCTGGGATTTAAAAAACCTGCCTCAGGAGCCACGTCCACATTTTCAGAAGTGGATTTGGTACCATGTGGAATCCCCCACCAACACGTTTAAAATTCCAGGTTTGGAAAACCTGTTCAACTTGACACTGAGCTACAGACGTGATGCTGGTATTGTGGTGAGGAATGAAATGATAATCAAAGACCCACAGAAGAAGGACGACTTTGTTCTGCCCAAAAAAGACAAACTGGCCTGTTGGGTTGTCAGCAACAATAACCCAGCTACTGGAACGTCTGCGAGAGAGAAATATTACCAAGATCTGTCCCAACACCTGAAGATCAATGTCTTTGGCGCTGCTTTTACAGGAACATTTTTAAAATTTGAAGATTATTACCCAACCCTTGCGAGTTGCAAGTTTTACCTCTCATTCGAGAACTCGCTCCACACAGACTACTTCATGGAAAAGGTCAACGGGCCCCTCGTAGCGGGGTCCGTCCCTGTGGTTATGGGTCCAACGAGAGAAAACTACCAGCAGTTCATTCCCGGTGGTTCCTTCATCCATATTAACGATTTTCCTGACGCCAAATCCCTGGCAGAGTTTCTGCAGCAGCTGGACAAGGATGACGAAGCGTACCTGCGTTACTTTGAGTGGAGGAAGGACTATAACGTGACTCCTCATCTTTTGTCCACAGCTAATGAATTTATTCATCCCGTCTGCCTGGCCTGTGACCACGTTTCAAAAAACAAGGACTACAGTGTAATTAATGACCTGTATGAGTGGTACTTTACATGAGACCAGTAGCTAATTGACATCAAAGACCCCAATTCTTCTTATCAATTTCCCGACTATATATATATATACATATATATATATATACATATATATATACACAAAAAATCTACCTAAACTTCTCTAAAATGTATAAATATCTAATTATGTTTTAAGCTGATGATGTACTGGGTTCAAATGTGATTAGGTTGTGTTAAGGTATTCAATTACTATATATATATATGTATATAAAAAGATGTATCGTCACCAAGAACACTTAAAAAATATATCCTGGACTTTTGAAAACTATTTTCTGTAGTATGTGATATATGTGCAATATGTCATTCATTTATTTATTCATAATTAACTCATCATCATAATTCATAAGATTGCTCATTATTTATCATCGGTTTAGGCAGGTGAAAGGTCGAAATGTATAAAGTTAATTGGGAATATGAGGGGGACGTGAATGCACCATGAACTGTGTGGGAGAAAACACGTTTTAATCCATGTCGATTTTTTTTTATTTATCAAAGTGTAAATCTGGGGACAGGACACAGCCCTGAGGATGTTAATCATGTCCCATGTGTTTCACCTGTCAGAGTCATCCCTGTCAAATACTGAGGGGGACATTTGTTTTTTTTTCGGCTCCCCCTCTTTTTAGAACTGACCAACTCTCACTTCCTATTTCCGCTGCAAGAAGAGTTGCTTAGAAGCGGTTCATATCTTTTCTTTTGTTTTCTCACCTTGTCCATAGGTCAGTTGTTACATTTTGTTGTTTGTGTGCTTGCAAATACTGCCATAAGGAAATTTTCGCCTGGGTGTGGCTTGGAAAGGGGAACATCAAAATCACGCTTGGCAAAGAAGATCTACACACCGGCATACATTGTTCAGTGTATGCCAGGTGTGGCACATTTCCCATGTGTGTCAACATGATACAAAAACTATTTTTAGTTCATATTGTATATTAAGTAAGGCAGAATCAAAATCAGGATTTATGATCATCGAAAATAAGGTATTTAATGAATACTTGGAATATTAAGCCATGCATGAAATCCCATTTTAAGTCCG
This sequence comes from Colistium nudipinnis, assembly GCA_016785305.1. Lineage (NCBI taxonomy): Eukaryota > Metazoa > Chordata > Actinopteri > Pleuronectiformes > Rhombosoleidae > Colistium > Colistium nudipinnis. The sequence continues at coordinate 218,250 of JAFBJU010000318.1, forward strand.
TACTTACAAGGGTTGTGATACAAAAAAGATTTTTACCCAAAAAGTAATAATAAAAAAAAAGCGGTTAATTGAGGAATACCTGGAATTCTGAATAATTTAAGTAATCATCAATCAAGATATTTACAATTAAAACTCGTCTGGAGCGGCCACTGGGGTGGACACGTAGTTGATCCCAGTGGTAGTAGACCGGTAGTTGTTCATCCACTTTTATAAACCAACACACGGTCCACTAGGAAGAATGGCTCAGGCACACCCTCAAAGTATGGCACAACTGTTGAGAGTGAGTCCTATCGTGTTACCATATTTACCTGCCTGTTGAGCAGTTGGCCACATGCAGCCCTGGGATTTCAAAGAACGGTAAGATTTTCTTTTTTTTTTGTGTGTGTTTTCTCGTGACTACTCAACAATGTAAATAGGTGAGACAGGGATGATTTAAATGATCCTAGGTGGCAATCTGATCTGCAACAGCAGTGTTACCGTGCCAGCTGCTGTTCCGGAACAAAGTGATGACCGAGTAAATATGGACATTGACTGACATTTTTTTTCTTATTTTTTTTCATAGTAGCCTGTTGGCCCTTGTAGTTGACATGAAATCCACTTCAAATATGTGAAGTCATATTTTGTTCTAGAAATAAAAAGCAGGTGTTTGTCGGAAGTGACCAGAACCAGTATTTCAAGTGTAATGAATAATGGCTCATGTGGGATGAAAGTATTTTTCAGGCATTATCAGGATTCTTCTTTTATTTCAACCTTTCGTTTTGTACACATTGCGCTACAAAGGGATATACATAAATGACCTATCTGTCTCATTGTCTCTACATTACACATATTTATGGGTTCCCAGATGAGGTGGACCATCTATCATCTCTTTTTTTTTATGTCAGTGTGTCGTGAGAGATGACTTTTGTTCTCCGAGATAGAGTAGCTGCGTGTGCTAAAACCTTCGGAGGACTTGATCGAGTTGGAAGATTTCTGGTGCTTTCTTTCCATTGATGCGGAGATAGGAAGTGTTCAGTCACACCCTGAGCGCCTCGAACAGGTTAGTGTTGTGTTTATTTGGTCATTTTATGCAGTGAAACACACCCAGTGCTCTTGGATTTCAAGGAACGCTAAGAACACAATGATTTACGTAATAACAACTTAAGAAGTGTACAGAATGTATAAATAGCATTGGATGTAAATTAATAATTACAACGCCTATGATACTGTTTTCTCTTCCAGTCTTATCATGTTATCTGACCCAAGACAAATGATTTGTCTTTCTGTTCTCGGGCACCTGGGAAAGGGCATTTTTCGAAGAAGGAAACATATTGTTTGGTCGAGATGCATATTTGCGATTCGGGCTTTGTGAAGAGTTCAAAAAAATGGCTCCTATATTGCACGATCCTCGTCAGCAATTGAGCAAAACTTTAAATCTTAGTAAAAGTGAAGCTCATTAGGCCTACTGTACCTGGACTATTGTTGGTTTGGTTTAAAGTCCATTGAATTGCTAAGTCATGGTGCTGTTATCGATGGGAGCTCATGTTCATTTTCTTTTTTTCGCAGATGATGGCCTGGATCAGGAGAAAATTGTACCTGGATAAAAACGCTTTTCTTGGCCTTACCTGCTCTGTTATTATATTCTACCTATATATGAATCTTTCATCTCATGTGTGTCCACCCGCGTCTACATTAGCTGTAAAAATGTATGAGGAGAGAGAGCCAAGTGAGAAACCCATAGTGCTGATGTGGTTCTGGCCTCTCGGTGTGAAGTTTGATTTCAAAGACTGCTTAACCTACTTCCACATTGATGGCTGCAGACTGACGGATGACAGATCCCTGTACAGCCAAGCTGAGGGCGTCATTATATTCCATAGAGACATATCCTGGGATTTAAAAAACCTGCCTCAGGAGCCACGTCCACATTTTCAGAAGTGGATTTGGTACCATGTGGAATCCCCCACCAACACATTAAAACTTCCTGGTTTGGAACACCTGTTCAACTTGACACTGAACTACAGACGAGACGCTGATATTGTGGTGAGGAATGAAATGATAATCAAAGACCAGGAGAAAAACGACGACTTTGTTCTGCCCAAGAAAGACAAACTGGCCTGTTGGATCGTCAGCAACAAAGATCCAGCTACTGGAACGTCTGCGAGAGAGAAATATTACCAAGATCTGTCCAAACACCTGAAGATCAACGTCTTTGGCGCTGCTTTTACAGGGTGGCGGTTAAAAGATGAAGATTATTACCCAACCCTTGCGAGTTGCAAGTTTTACCTCTCATTGGAGAACTCGCTCCACAAAGACTACTTCGTGGAGAAGGTCAACGGGCCCCTCGTAGCGGGGTCCGTCCCTGTGGTTATGGGTCCAACGAGAGAAAACTACGAGCAGTTCATTCCCGGTGGTTCCTTCATCCATATTAACGATTTTCCTGACGCCAAATCACTGGCAGAGTTTCTGCAGCAGCTGGACAAGGATGACGAAGCGTACCTGCGTTACTTTGAGTGGAGGAAGGACTATAACGTGACTCCTCATCTTTTGTCCATGGCCAATGAATTCACTCAGTCCGTCTGCATGGCCTGTGACCACATTTCAAAAAACAATGAGTACAGTGTTGTTAATGACCTGTATGAGTGGTACTTTACATGAAGGCTATAGTGAGAACAGATTCTTTTGTCACTTAGACATCAAAGACCCCAATCACTTTCCTGACTTTGAATATAAAAGAAATCGACTTAAACTTCACAAAATGTATAATTGTTTTCTGATGTTTTAAGCTGATGATGTACTGGGTTCAAATGTGATTTGTTTGGCTGTGTTAACTTACTTAATTACTTTTTGCATCTCTCCTTTTTGGGAACCTAAAAATATATTATCGTTATTAAATCATATCATATTAAGGGTTATCATCACCAAGAACAATTTCAAAGTTACTTGTCTACCTATTAGGGATTTTTGAAAACTATTTTCTGTATTTTGTGATATGTTTACATTTATTTATGATGAAATCATCTTAATAATTAATAAAATGGTTCATTAGTAATATTGGTTTTGGTAGGTGAAAAAAGTGATATTCGAAATGTATAACGTTCACTGGGATTATGAGGGGGACGTGAATGCACCATGACCTCATCGTGTGGGTGAAAACACGTTTTACCTTAAAAACCCACGTAGACGCGAAATGCATTTTTTTTTATGTGTGTCAAAGTTTGAATCTGGCGACAGGACACAGCCCGGAGGATTGTTAAACATGTCCCATGTGTATCCCCTTGTCAGACCCCTGTCGAATACTGAGGGGAACATTTAATATATATATTTTTTTTTCAGCCGCTATGGAGCCACTTAGTAATCTGATTCCCCTCTTTAGAGATGACTAACTCCCACTTCCTGGTTCCGCTGCAAGAACGGTTCAACACAAGAATGTGTTGCGGTTCAATTCCTTTTATTTTTGTTTTTCTCACATGCTTCATAGGGTGGCACTGTGCCGTTAGCTGTTACGCGTTGCCCTGTGTGCGCTTCGAATTACCGCAATAAGAAATGCCGGCTTTCAGAAACACTGAACTTTGTCCGGTTATCATGATCCGGAAATGTCCAGTTAACCGGAGCTCCACGCGCACAACCTGCCCCATTACACGAAGGACAGGCGAAGGCCAGGAAAAAAGGTAGGACTTTTAATCCGATAGGATGCCATTCAATCCGATTCACGCTGGACTCTGTGGCGGTTTTTGGGATGCTCGGTGATGGTGCTCCTCAGTGGTTTGTGTCGTGATGGCCACATGTGACCCAGAGATAGGCGGAAGCTAACAGGTGGTGGTCGCGCATGGAAAATGTGGAAAATAAATGGAATGTAACGGCAGGTTGGGAATGGTTCACTTAAAGGTGTTGGGCAACGGAAAGCTAAATGGAACTCGGCCCTGCACTTGTCCATACACCTTTCTTTCATACGTCAAATATCGTGTTATCCTTGGATGGGTGGCTTTGTGGCTTGTTGGAACAAAACACTCCACATGTCATCAGAGGACGTTATTGTTTTCTGTCTATATATATATATATATATATATATATATATATATATATATATATATATATATATA
>JAFBJU010000318.1:222342-254997 GCA_016785305.1 Colistium nudipinnis
AATCCTACATCTCCTCTGTGTCCTGTGGAGCCAACATGATACATTAAATGACAATAGATTCAATAATGTATTGGTCATATGCACGACTATTCCAGAGCTCAGACGCTGTCAATGAAATTCCTAGGTCTCATGCTTCTCGACAGTGCTCCAAGAAAAGCAGTGCTCATAAAAAGACGCCCTACCTATAGGCATAATGTACAAATCAGCCAGAAAGTAACATGACAAACATTGCTTTGGTACACATGCACACATGCAAGCATAAGACACTACGAATCTTTGATCACCTATGGTGCTTGTTGTGTTCACAGGTCTAAGGCTGTTTGGGCGATGAATCCGTTTTACACATTTTGATTGGTTGGAAGGTAAGTGTTTTTAAATTTTACTTTAAATGTAACAAATGCAATCAAGACTATCATTCCGTACATTTCAATAATACTTTAACAACCGACCACATTCTGAATCACAATTCTGGGTGTGGCCATCACTGCATGTAACTGGGTGGGCCTGTGAGTGAGACCGCCTCACTTTTTAATCTGCACGATCTTCTGTTCTGTTTGTTCTTAAAACCGTGACCTGTTAGTCTACCTGTCAGAGTAAGAAGTCCGGCCCTTGTTCTAACACGCTCCAAGGTAAGGGCTGCTTGTTTCAGTAAGTTGTTATATTATATTGTATGATCGTAAAACAGATTCTTTTATATTAGCTATTAAATAATTCAGTGTGTTAAGCCTGTCCGGGTAATTTAGGTTTGACCACTTGACATCTTTATAAAGCAGCTATAGGCCCCAAATTAAAACAAGTTTTGAGTGTTTTCATTGAATAAAATTGGGAAAATAAAAAGCATGCCATGGCGTAGTCTCTGGTGAATGTTCTTCCGAGTGGAGTTTTGTATCATGTTGTCATTTTTTAGGCTTTGGTAGGATCCTGAAACATCATGGGCTTGGCCTTGACAAACATGCAGTGTCTTTGCTCTGTATGTTTGAGGCTCTTCTTTTCTCTCCTGTTCTCGTATATCGCTGTTAGGGCGCTGCCAGTTTGCCCTTCAGGTTATGCAAATGTTTGTGCTAAAGGGATGTAAACCAACACCAGATCGAGGCATGTAGTATGTGTATAACGTAAGCATCCGAGGGTGAAGTCAGGGCCCATACATCACTGCAGTTTTAATGTATAATCACAATTATCCCATCTCCTCCTTTTCTTTTGCCATTTCCACAGATGAGGGCAAATTCATATCTGGGTAAGGTCGCTGTCCTTGGCCTGACTTGCTCCGTTATTGCATACTTTCTATATTTTAAGCCTTCATCTCCTGTGTGTCCATCTCAACCATTACTTGATGAGGACACAGATGCCCCTGAGAAACCCATAGTGCTGCTGTGGTTCTGGCCTCTCGGTGTGAAGTACGATTTCAAAATCTGTTCATCCTACTTCCACGTTAATAGCTGCAGATTGACGGATGACAGATCCCTGTACAGCCAAGCTAAGGGCGTCATTATCTTCCATAAAGACATATCCTGGGATTTAAAAAACCTGCCTCAGGAGCCACGTCCACATTTTCAGAAGTGGATTTGGTACCATGTGGAATCCCCCACCAACACATTAAAACTTCCTGGTTTGGAAAACCTGTTCAACTTGACACTGAACTACAGACGAGACGCTGATATTGTGGTGAGGAATGAAATGATAATCAAAGACCCACAGAAGAAGGACGACTTTGTTCTGCCCAAGAAAGACAAACTGGCCTGTTGGATTGTCAGCAACAATAACCCAGCTACTGGAACGTCTGTGAGAGAGAAATACTACAGAGAACTTTCCAAACACCTGAATATCAATGTCTTTGGCGCTGCTTTTACAGGAACATTTTTAAAATTTGAAGATTATTACCCAACCCTTGCGAGTTGCAAGTTTTACCTCTCATTCGAGAACTCGCTCCACAAAGACTACTTCGTGGAGAAGGTCAACGGGCCCCTCGTAGCGGGGTCCGTCCCTGTGGTTATGGGTCCAACGAGAGAAAACTACGAGCAGTTCATTCCCGGTGGTTCCTTCATCCATATTAACGATTTTCCTGACGCCAAATCACTGGCAGAGTTTCTGCAGCAGCTGGACAAGGATGACGAAGCGTACCTGCGTTACTTTGAGTGGAGGAAGGACTATAACGTGACTCCTCATCTTTTGTCCATAAACAATGAATTTATTCATCCCGTCTGCCTGGCCTGTGACCACATTTCAAAAAACAATGAGTACAGTGTAATTAATGACCTGTATGAGTGGTACTTTACATGAAGGCTATAGTGAGACCAGTAGCTAATAGACATCAAAGACCCCAATTCTTCTTATCAATTTCCCGACTATATTCATATACATACATATATATATATGTATGTATATATACACAAAAAATCGACCTAAACTTCTCTTAAATTTATAATTATTTACTTATCGTTTAAGCTGATAATGTACTGGGTTCAAATGTGATTTCTTTGGCTGGGTTAAGATACTGAAATTACTATTAAAAAAAATATTATCACTTTTACATCATATAATATTTAGGGTTATCATCATCAAAAAAAACAACTATTAGGGTTTTTGAAATTGAAAACTGTTTTGTGAAATGTATGCAATATATTTCATTTATTTATGTATTCATAATTAAATCATGACAATATCTGATTTTATTTCTATGAATTAATTTGTAATATCGGTTTTGGTAGATGAAAAAAAGTAATATTTGAAATGTATAAAGTTAATGTTGGATGTTAAACATGTCCCATGTGTTTGAGTCATCCCTGTCAAATACCCTAACCCTAACCCACCAGATATGGAGCCACTTAATAAAAGGGTTCCCCTCTCTTTAGAAATGACCAACTCTCACTTCCCGCTGTTGATAAGCAGCGGCTCAAATCTTCTCACCTGATTCATTGGAGGAAACGTCACCGTTAGTTGTGACCTTATGTTGTGCGTGTGCTTTGAATTACATCCATAAGAAATGCGGGCTGTCAGAAACTGAACTTTGTCCAGTGGGCGAGATCCGGAAATGTCACGGGAGACAGGCGGAGCCCTGGAAGAAAGGTCTTTGAATCCGGTTTGATGCCATTCAATCGAATCGAATAATTTGATTTGGTTCATTTTAAGGAACCATCGTTTTTCCTTTTTTTTTTTCTTTTTTTTTATCCATCACAGCTGTTAATGGATAAAGACGAAGGTGGCGCTAAAACGTGGCCTGTGGCAAATTCATTATTTAACTTTCTTATCCCTAGACTATGTATATCCTGTCATATTTGCATTTCTGGTGTGGAGTCAGAGTTGAGCAGGAGTGACTTTGCATGAAAGTTCTCAAACAGGGATTTAACCTTCATTGGGAGTTCAAACCAATCAAGAACAATCCCTTGTGTACAAAAGATGTGCACTTCTGAAAATTGTGCACATAGGTCACACGGTGGCTAAATCTTTGATCCACTTGAGTTTCTATAGTGAAATGTGTTCAAATGAAATGAAACTTGAACACCCACCTAATTTTTCTACATCTACTTTGTGAAATGTAAATGTCTGGAGAGTTCAGAAATGACTCCATCTGGATTTCCATTGGATTACTTCTGCTTTCTTAAGTTTAAATCATAACTTTTGCATAATCAAGGACAATGGAGCCCTTATTTTGTCAGATTTGTATTTCTCTGACTATGTGCGCTATTCAGTTTACTTTATGGATTTTATTTGAATGAATTTGGTATTTATTTGATATCCTGCATTTATGCGTTTTTTTCCAGGTTATATAAATCAATTCGAGCTATTTTTTTGCTGAATGGTTTTGTTCATTTGTTGTCAGTGACTCAGACAGTTCATTCAGCTTTTCCAGAATTCATTGTGTGTGTGCGCGTGTGTTTGTTCGTGCGCCACTGCGCCCTAAGCTTAACCCACGCACAAACGCACGAGCGCGCGCGCGCAGTGGTGCGCTCCTGTGAGCGGAGGAACTTCAGTGCAGCGTCTTCTTCTTTACAAACAACATCTAACCTGCGCCTGTAGATAATTCACATATTTACATTCATGTTTACGTTTTATTTTCTTTTTTCTTTTTCTTCTTGTAGTGGGGGATCTGCTTATTCCCCTGGCCGGGCATGGATCAGTGACGCCGCGCCCCGAGACGCGGGCTCCTCCTCATCCAGCCACCCATCCTCCATCCGGCCGGAGCTGGAGAGATGCCCGGGGGGGCAGGATGTGCTCCAGCCGTAAGATCCTGTGGAGTCTGCTCCTGCTCTCCGTGCTGGAGGTGGGCCTGGGTGTGGCGAGCATCGTCCTGGGAGCCGTGGGAATCAGCAGGGTCAGGGCCGAGCACAAGCCGCAGCAGGGCGACGCGTCCCCGGTGTGGAGCGGACTGTGTGTAGGTCCCGGGACACTGTCCCCTCCTTTATACTTGTCACCTTGTTTACTCAGAGGACTAATGTCCCGCAGGCATGTAGGTTTGTGATCCATTCAGAGTATGTGTATATAAATGTAAGTGGAAAAACACAACTCTACAACTGGCTAAGCTTTATATCTGACTAGTTAACACTAGGGCTTTAAGTAAGAATGCCACTGCTTTTGAAAAAAACAAACATTATTAGAATAGTAATATTTAAATATTGTGATTATGATGATTAATACTTCAAGCTGTTTTTTTGCTTTAGTACAGAGTAACGACCGTGGCTGCCAGCTCTTTACTTGGATTTGTGATGTTGCACATTAGATGCTAGCAATCAAAGGGAGTTTATTTAGATAATTGGTGTGTTTGTGCTCTGGGAAGGTAATCTATCACGCACCTCTCTCTTTGTCCTGCGCATGTCTCCTCGCTCAGTCAAAGGTAGGGCAGTAGAACCAGCATAGCCAGTGGAATATAATTAGTCAAAGGTTAAAATTATTTTAACATAGTGGGATTAGAAATGACAGAAAAAGTGATTAGTGATTATTAAATCTTTGTTTGTGTAGAATATGTTTAAAGTTAAAGTAGCCTCGAGACAAAACGTTTCAAAAGTATTATTTACTTAATTATATGCACAAACACACACTTGCTTGCTCCTGCTTCCAATGTCTTTCAAGCTGTGCTGTCCCTCTTGTGAGTCTACCCTGTCTCGCTGTTCCAGTTCAGTCTGTGTCGCTGATATACACAACACAATGACAATCGCACACTATTACTTTAGAAAGAGAGAGAATCTGAATCTGAATGACACTGCATAGAAGAGAGTCGCCCTTCCCTGTTGTTAAGAGGAATGCGATATTATTTCCAACTTGACATTGTTTCTTTGCCAGTAATTTTCTCTCTGACAAACTAACTGGAACTTTTAGAACTGTTAATTTATTCATGTCTTATTCTTCTGTCTTTTTTTAGTTCCTGGTTTGCGGGATGTGTGGAGTGCTGTGTGCTCGAAAGAGGACGGGCCTTATTGTAAGTGCTTGTACATATATATATATTTTTTGGATCAAACTAAGATCCCATAATGTCCTGTTTAGTTCTCTTTCTTTCCTCTAACACACACACACACACACACACACACACACGCACTGTGACGCATATATACTGTAAATCCAAAGTTGTACATTTTCGACAACCCACACAAGGGCTGCATAATAGAGTTAAAGCGTGTGTGTGTCTGTGTGTGTGCGCTCTAAAAGAGTGAATGAAACCGGAGGAGACAAGCAGTCACCTCTCCTCTCTCGCTCTCTCTCTCTCCATCTTTTTTATTTTTATTTTTTTCTCTCTATCTAATCACCTCTCTCACTCTCTCTCTCTCTCTCTCTCTCTCTCTCTCTGGGTGACTCCTGTTTCTGTCGAACTGTCTCTGTCTCCCGGGGGGAGGGCATGACGGATCAGTGTCCGTCTGCTGTAACAGAGACATCCCTCAACCTTTCTCTCCCTGGTCTTCACCCTGCCCCCCCCCCCCCCCCCCCCCCCCCCCCCCCCCCCCCCCCCCCCCCCCCTATTGGCTTCATCGCCATCTTTAGAAGAAAAAAATCCATCTCATCACCTACTCAGTTCTATCTCATCCTCTCAGTCGTTTTGATGCCCTGCTCCATCTTCCTCTCCTCGTCTCTTCTCTCTTCTGCCTGTGGGGTGATGATTGCATTAGGTTGGTTTGGCTCCGGACTCCTGCACAGGCGCTTTCCACACTTCACCGGATGATGACTGAAACTGGAGATGTCCTTTTCCATACAGTTAAAGGCTCTAAAGGAATCTGCACTAGGAGCAATGAAGGAGAACCTGCAACCCAGACACAATACGCACCCACACATACACACACACACACACACACAAACACACACACATATCCACAATCAAAAGGGAACGAAATTGAATTGATTTAATTTTATTACTCTGATTCCATCGGATCCGGTTGCAAAAACAGTTCAACCCGGGCCACTGATGATGATAAGCATGTAATCACTGTAATGCAATTGATAAAATACGGAAAGTAACACCTACACACATACTCACACGCACACGCACTCACACACTCATGCACACACACACACACAAGTGAAATACAGCTAGTGAGAGATGCCAGCATATTCACAATATTTCTGGTGGGGAAAATGTGCTCTGAGCACAATCCAATTTGATATGAAGAAATTTGATGTATTTTGACTGATTGACACATTACTGTGTGTGTGTGTGTGTGTGTGTGTGTGTCTCTGTCTTTCCCCCTAGATGATCCTGTTTTCAGCGTGCTGTATCTGTGGCCTGATTGGTGGAATCCTAAACTTCCAGTTCGTGCGGGCGCTGAACAAGCGCCCCGACTCCATGCACTCGATCCACTTGGCTGCCATGACTCTGGCCTGTCTGGGTAATTATAAAAAAAACGAATCACCTAACACAACAAACTATGACGTTTGTATTTATTACTGGGACATCTGTATTCTATCAACATAGATGATCCCTTGTAGACTATGGTGTAAGTGCCTAGAGGAAATATAGATTCAAAAAAGCCCAGCAAATCTATATCCCATCAGATCATCAAAATGATGAAATATTAAAGGGGAGAGAGCTCTTCTTTACACTTTTAGGGCTGTCCCTTTTCCTGTCTTTCCCAGGGATCTCATCGTGTACGTTGTCGACGTGGCTGACCTGTCGCCTGGCCAGCTCCGAGCAGCAGAGGATGTTCTTGGAGAGGGAACATTCCCTCCACCACTCACACGAGATGACTGAGAAGGTAGGAAAACACAGCCGCAACACCGGCGTGTATCTCTGCATTTGTTGACTGCCGCATGGAAGTTCAGCTGTCAAGTGTGCTCGTGTGTCCCGGTGACAGGAGATCCTGGACAACTCCAGTAACGGCATTCCTCAGATCTCCTACAACGGACACACCGCAGCATCACCATGACGACGCATCCACAAAGGCGAGTTCCACACCCTGAAACAGACTAATGTTGCGTGGACTTCCTTCTCCAATCCTGCGTTACTGTGACCTGAGAGCAGGGAGTGAATCCAAGTGTCTGGCCTGGGATACCTTTGACCAGATGTTTGTGCCTCTGACTATGCAAATGTGGTGTCACAAACCTCTTCGGATCAACTCAAACCGAGCCAGGACGGACAGGCGGCTGTTTGGGTGACAATTCAGGCGACAAATGACTATCATCTGACCTTTAAATTAGGGAGCAGGACATTGTAGATGTTGTCCAATCAGACTCCTCAAAGAAGCATGCAGCTGAGTCACTTGTTAAAGAGCTAACGTTGTTTTATTCTCAATGTCCTTCATCTTCTTTTATGTTTTTGGTGAATTCAAATATTGAGATAGCCTTCAGTAATGTGTATGTATTAACTGGTAATGGAATGCTTTGGCATGAAGGTACCGTGAACCCCAATGTACTGTAGTGTATAGCCAAGGCTTGTATGTCAGGAATCTAGTCGTATCTAAATGAGACATATGTTTATAAATGCTTCTCATAGAAGTCAATTTAAATGAAATACGAAAAAATCTGAGTCATGGATTACTGGTTGTTTTTATGGAATTTTACTGTATTAGGCATAAATTGCTGCACAAAGCAAACAGATGAATTGCTCAATAAAACACGTTACACACACACTTGTGTGCACACTCATTAATATATATAACTGAAAGCATTATGCTCCTTATTATGGTGTTTGTCTTCTACAGAAAGAACAGTCTAGTGTGTCTTTTGTGTTTTTTTTGTGTGTGTTAACCTTTAACTAGGGCCACTGGGAGCTGCTGCTGACTAGGAAACCGCAACACTGTCACCCTGACAACGAGGAGGATAGGGCCATGGTGTCCTATACAGTGTGAAGGTGTGTATGTGGTGAAATGCTGAATCATGTGACCTCCTGTGGCGATGCTCTATCTGAAAAAAGTGACATGAGATGTATTTGTATTTGTGTGTCCCCACGGCGCACTGTAGTTGCACTAATTGACACCTCAGGTCACCTCAACGATTTGAATGTAGGTTAGAACAGGACACGGAATCAATCGAGGCACTGAAGGGCTGCTGCAGAAGCTGAGCCATTACTGCGCATCTTGAAATTATCTAATTATCTAATAATCTAATAATAATAATAATAATAATAATAATAATAATAATAATAATAATAATAATAATAATAATAATAATAACAGTTTCATATCTTGATATTTCTTAGTATCAGTCATATCTTGTGCTCTATGTGTTTCTTAGTCTATGACCTTTTGAAAATATAATTGTTTTTCCACCGAATTCTAACGAATTTCTTGAATGTATATATAAAAGAAATCGACTTAAACTTCACAGAATGTATACTTATTTTCTGATGTTTTTAGCTGATAATGTACTGGGTTCAAATGTGATTTGTTTGGCTGGGTGAAAGTAAAGAAAAAATATGAATACCACATTGCAATTTGAGCTGATGTTGCACCTTTTATTTTTGGAAACCTGAAAAAGAGGAATTTAAGGAGATAGGAGGTAATCAATATTTTTCCTTTTTATCTGGCTTAAGAAACTGACCGATTGTCATTGTAATTATTACGGCTTGTTTCTGCTTCCACTTAGTGGCTGAATGTATCTGTTTTATTTTTCTAATTTTACTTTAGCGAGTCCTTCATATCTAATGCTGGAACAACAATATTTAAAATATGAAACAATGGCATTTATCAATCTGCATTATTTGTATTAATAAACGTATTATGATTGTTAATATTAAATAGAGTATTATATAGTCTGTTTGTATTTTCCATTTCAGACACCGATGACCAGAGGCCAGTGGCCATGCCCCTGAGACTGACGTGATCCGCTGGGATTCCCAGTTTTACTGCTCAAAGGGCACATCCTGCGGCACTGGTAGGAAATGTGCGTTTTGTGCGGCTATTGAATAATACAAAATAAATAGGTTTGGTGTGACATAGATTATGACATCTGAAGGTGACGGTTGGTTGAAGGTTCTCTGGAAGAAATACAGAAGGCTTGAAGCACCAACACATGTATTCCCTTTTGTTTCCTCCAAAATAACCTTACATCGACATCCATTCTCAGTCTTTTCTCTGTATTTTAACAACAGCAATATTATCTACGCTATTTGATCCATTCAAACAATGAGGAAGTGGGATATTTCATTCTACAAATATGTAAATTAACACGTCATCGTCCCTGTCTCCGTCATCGAACTGACTTTGACTTTTGGTCAAAACCTCCCAAAGACCAACTCTCACTTCCTGGTTCCGCAGCAAAAATAGTTCATTAAGCGGTGAAAGTACTATCCCTTTTTTCCCATCTGATTCATAGGATGAAACTGTACCTTTAGTTGTGATATTGTGTGCTCAGAAGTATGTCAACAAAGAATGTGTGCTGTCGGAAACTTCCCAACTGTGTGTCTGCTGCGCGTAATCCGGAAATGTCGATTTAACCAGAGCTCCTCGCGCACAACCTGCCATATTACTCGAGGGACAGACCGAGCCCTGGAAGAAAGGTAGGGTCTTCATTTTTTTTTCCGGTTTCGGGGACATGCAATGTTATTCACACTGGACTCTGTGACGGTTTAGAGGTGCTCAGTGACGAAGTTTCGCAGTGGGTTTTAGTTGTGATGTCATCCAGAGTTAAGCTGAAGCTAACAGGTGGTCACCAGGTGACGATCGCGCTTTGGAAAATGTGGAAAATAAATCGAATATAATGACAGATTTGGAATGGCTTACTTAAATGTGTTGAGCAACGGAAACTGCACTTGTCCACACACGTTCCCTTTTATTTGTCAAATATGTTTTACTTCTGGATGCGTGGCTGACCCTGGGATTTCCTGTAGATAAATCCAGGTGACGCGAAAATTACAATTTAGCACGGAGAAATGCAATAAAATGAACAGAACTTTCAGTCTGAAAAATATAAAGAACATATTTTTTATTTTTTTATATTTTAATGTAATATGCTCATTGTGCTCAGAAATCTTCTAAAGCTTATAAGTGAGTGAGTGAGTATTTCACTAATTTCCTTATGGATTTTTAAGTATTTATTTTTTTCTGCTGGAATATTTGTTGAGGTCTGACTTGTTTGGAAACTCTTACATCCTTCCCAGGTTCCTATAGGAAAACTGGTTTTCCAGTAATTGGAAAATTCAATGATTGGGTTGCTGGGTAGCTTCAGGGCAGGTAGTTATGACAAGGCACTGTGAGTTTCTGAAGTCGGGATGATATCGGTCAATGGATCCGTTTTGTGTAATGAATTCATTTATTTTGTGTCCACAGATAATGGGCTCTTCCAGTAAAACGCACCACCTGGTAAAGGTTGTTTTTCTTGGCCTTAGCTGCTCTGTTATTCCATTCTTTCTTTATTTGTATCTGTCATCTCATGTGTGTCCACCCACGCCTACATTAGCTGCAAACATGAATGAGGACACGGATGCCCTTGAAAAACCGATAGTTTTGCTGTGGTTCTGGCCTGAAGGTGGGAGGTACGATTTCAAAATGTGTTCATCCTACTTCCACATTGATGGCTGCAGACTGACGGATGACAGATCCCTGTACAGCCAAGCTAAGGGCGTCATTATCTTCCATAAAGGTATATCCTGGGATTTAAAAAACCTGCCTCAGGAGCCACGTCCACATTTTCAGAAGTGGATTTGGTACCATGTGGAATCTCCCACCAACACAAAAAAAATTGCGGGTTTGGAAAACCTGTTCAACTTGACACTGAGCTACAGACGTGACGCTGGTATTGTGGTGAGGAAAGAAATGATAATCAAAGACCCACAGAAGAAGGACGACTTTGTTCTGCCCAAGAAAGACAAACTGGCCTGTTGGATTGTCAGCAACAATAACCCAGCTACTGGAACGTCTGTGAGAGAGAAATACTACAGAGAACTTTCCAAACACATGAAGATCAATGTCTTTGGCTCTGCTTTTACAGGAAAACGTTTGGATTTTGAAGATTATTACCCAACCCTTGCGAGTTGCAAGTTTTACCTCTCATTTGAGAACTCGCTCCACAAAGACTACTTCATGGAAAAGGTCAACGGGCCCCTCGTAGCGGGGTCCGTCCCTGTGGTTATGGGTCCAACGAGAGAAAACTACGAGCAGTTCATTCCCGGTGGTTCCTTCATCCATATTAACGATTTTCCTGACGCCAAATCACTGGCAGAGTTTCTGCAGCAGCTGGACAAGGATGACGAAGCGTACCTGCGTTACTTTGAGTGGAGGAAGGACTATAACGTGAGACCTCATCTTTTGCCCAGATACAGTGAATTTATTCAACCTGTCTGCCTGGCCTGTGACCACATTTCAAAAAATAATGAGTACAGTGTTGTAAATGACCTGTATGCGTGGTACTTTACATGAAGGCTATTGTGAGAACAGATTTTTTTGTCAGTAGCTATTAGACATCAAAATTCCTCCATACTTCTCATATTATCAATTTCCTGACATTTTATATTTAAAAACATTTACATAAACTAAATGTAAAATGTATTTTTGATGTTTTAAGCTGGTTAGATTAGATTCGACTTTATTGTCTAAGTGCAAAGTACAAGTACAAAGCCAATGAAATGCAGATATGATAATGTACAGGGTTCAAATGTGATTTGTTTGGCTGATTTAAGGCACTCAATTACTCTGACTGTGTGATTATGAATGTCATTTCTCCAAGTGCATTGCCTTTTGCCCAGATACATTTATTAATTCACTCATTACATACTGATAATGACTATGAATACTTATATTGACGATTTTTTCCATTTCATTTCAGGAAACATAAAATAAGGGGAGGTAGGAAGTCATTAATATTTTTCATTTTTATTTAACTCAAGAAACTGATTGATAAGTCTATGTAATTATTACGGTTCTGCTGCCACTTAGTGGCTGAATATACCCGTTACAACTTTAGCGTCCTTCTTTCCTTCATATTAAATGTTGGAAAAGCAATATTTCAAATATAAAACAATTGTATTCATAAATCTGCATTCATTCTATGAATAAATGTTTTATTATTATTATTATTATTGTTGATTTGTATATTCCATTTCAGACACTGATGGCCGTTCTAACAGAGGCAGATGTTATATATATACATATATATATATATATATATATATATATATATATATATATATATATATTTTTATTGGGTTATATAGTTTAATTTGGTGTGTCATGAAAAACATCTGAAGGTGAACGCGTTGGTTGAAGGTTCCCTGGGAAATGGGAAATAATAATAAATTGGGAAGTGGAATATTTCAGGAATGTGCAATCGTGTTAATGTCTCTGCTACAGATAAATGTGGAACACCATTTTAAAAATACTTCCTGTCTGAAGAAAGAAACATTAAACATTTCACTGACCAAAGATACTAAATATTACCTTATCAGCTTTGAAGCCACAGGTGGGACAACATCTTACAGATGCTCTACAAAACCTGCTGTGATTTCTGGAATCTGACCCAACTCGCATACATAGTGGTAAAGATAATCCTTTATTGTCCCACAGTGGGGAAATTTGCAATCTTTTAAACTTGCAATATAATGTATTTTTAAGCCAATAAAATACACATTTACAGGAAACTCCATGAATACTACATGTATTCGTCCTGTGTTGTATTTTAATGTATTCCCTGCATCCTGGATTATGGTTTTTCATTGATTTTATAGCTGTGTTTTTTGTGTTGTTATTGTTGTTGTTTTTGTAGTGGTTGATAGAGGCGTGAGACTGTCAGAGAGGGAATGCTGTAGAATGGACTGCGGCTCCAGCTGTTAGCTTTGTGTTGCGTTGAATTGTGTTGTGGTGTGTGTTGGTGACACACAGCTATCGTTGTCCCGTTTGGTCCCAGGATGTGGACAGCCTGTCCCCGACAGGAAGGAAAGGGAGGACGGTGGAAGAAGGGGGGAAGGAGCGTGTCCTCCTCCGGCCTGTCTCTCGCCGAGTCCCCGGGATCTCACACCGGGATCATGGCTGTGATGAAGATCCAGGAGCAGGTAAGCTGTTTCTTGTTCTGTCTTAAGCCGGGAGTTACTTATCACGGAACGGTTTGGCTCGAGTCGGCTTGTTGACACGCGAACTAGCGCGAACTGCGACCCACCGTGCTAGTGATAGCTCAACTTAAAACCACATTCGGCGTTTAAAAAAAAGTTGGTTCGGTGACTCAAACCAGTCGCTTTCTAACGAATAAATACAAAACCAAGTGTCCCCGTGGCTAGGCTAACTCCAGTTAGCTGTGGTTCAACCGACGTCGGGCATGTTAGCTAACTAGCTTAGCGCTAACCCCGGTGAACTCAAGAGACCGTTAGCTGACCTGTTGAGTCCCAGGGACTTTGCCCCGCTAACGCAGACACCCCGTGTTACATCTGTCGGTCTCCTGGATGTGTTTAGTGTGTAATTGTTTTTATTATTATTTTATTTTATTGTTTTCATTATTTGCGTTATGTGTGTCTCTGTTGTTTGTGAAAACAGCTGGATGATAGCTGACAAGTTGCATGCTAGCTGTGCTGATACACATATATCAGTGTCATTCGAAGTCTCCGCTTTATAAATGTATTCCTCTAGTGAAGTTAGTAAGGTGTGTTGCTCAGATTTGGATTCCACATTTGTGAATGGAGGGGGTTGCAGGCCGGGGGCTGTGCCTGCTTGGTCAGCTGTCCTGGGACAGCTGTGTTCAGTCACCTGTTGCTGGAAATGAGAAAATCTGTCAGACTAAAAAAGAAAATATCCACGATGTCTCCATCCAAATCCCCAGAATCTGACTTGAGCCACAAGTGTTGTTGTTCTAGTCTCACACGTTTTTAGTCCACCATTAAATCAAATCAATCACAAATCAAAACCATCAAGTGGAAATATACAAATGTACAATTTACCTTAACTCCTCATCCTGTCATAGTTCCTTTCGTGCAGTTGTTTTGTGGTTTGTGATTTCATTTAATTGTTGGATACTCCACTTAATTTACCAGTAAATACACAAAAGATGTTATTTATGGTTGTGTGCGTGTGTGTGTGTGTGTGTCTGTCTGTGTGCGTCTCTGTCTGCGTGCGTGCGTTTCGGTCAGTGATTGTGCTGTCCTGTCCCGGACCGTCCAGTCTTCCGGACAGACCTGCTGAAAACGGAAGAGGGTGTGGGGTTAGATCCCCCTCTCAATTCTCCATTGTCCCGTGTTAGTGCTTGCTGATGGAGAATTGGACAAAGGGACAGAAATAGTGACGGGACCACAGAGCGGAGAGAGTGTGTGTCACACTTTTGGCTTCTGTTCGTCCTCTAGAGGGTGCGCTGTTGCTTAGGAAGATACAGGCCTGCTTACCAGGACTGTCATGTCTGAGGAGAGAGATGGGAAAAGGCATTTAAAATGATGCACAATAAAAACAGGAGGTTGCGCGCACGCCCGTGTCCGCGTTTAGTACCCCTGGGCTTTTCAGATGAATCCTGGGAGCCTACGTCAGCAGGAATTCTGTTAATGGATTTATATACAAAGAGCCTCGATGCGTCCGTGTTGCATCTTGTAGTTGTTTCTGCCGAAGTGAATTGATTTCACCGTATACAAACACACACACACACACACAGACACACACAGAGTAATTGCTATAGGTTTCCATTTGTTCACTGTCCGGTTTAAATTTATATAATCAATCATCGTGATATGGCGACATGAAGCTGCTTCGTCGTCACAGGCTGCCATTTTTATGTTTAGTTTATGCCTCCTCAGTTTGAATGGATAATATGTTGTGATGGTCAGACTGTGCGTACCACACATGCGAGGCCTCGACAGAAAAAGCTTTTGGAGTACTCTGGATGGTCGAGTGTTGCCATTGCGACAGTCCGGGCACACGCACAGCCCCGCGCTCGACACGTGCTGGCCTTTGTGCGTCTGCACTGGGATTACGTTACACACATTGCATCCTGTGGCGGGGTCAAAGCAGAGGTCGGCGGCAGCCTGTGTACTTTGGCTCACACGATTCACACTCACCACTGCGTTGGGTCTCTCTCATTAGGTAAAGCTTGTAGGTGCCTGTCTTTGTGGGTATTTATGATAATTGTGTGCATCTTGCTTTTGTGTTCACATTGCTTGCTCCTTGCATGAAGCAGGCATTTAATATATATAGATATATATCTATATATATCCAGTCTTCTCCCCGTTTTCCTTTCTGTGTTTGGCAAATGACAGGAGATCCGCTCTGTAAACATCTTTAGGCTGCGCCGCTCAGTATAGTGCCCCCAGTGTTATCAGGTTGGAAAACATTACTTGTTATTTTGTATTATTTACATCACAAACATATTTTTATTTTATTTTTAATCTGTGCCTTTGATGCAAATGGGTAAAGGACCAGAACAGAAAGATTCTAGCTGTGTTTCACATTCAGTTTATAAATGGTAAGACCATTTGACTCAAAATTCGGGCCTGTGGAAAGTCTCCATCCTCTCCCATTGGTCCTCCCCTCCCTCCCTCTGATTTAATGGGGTTGTGCGGCTTGGCAGGATCGCTCTTTTTAGGATCTGTGATGAATATGAAGGAGACTGAGAGACACACACACACACACACACACACACATGCACGTACAAACTGGTCTTGTTAGCTACCCTCACATTCTCTGGCACAGCCAGTTTGTTCCAGTTTCATAATGAGGAGAAGGGGACTTTTGAAGCTTTGCCACTGATACACCAAATGGGATACTCGAGCACACACACACACACACTAAAACACACATAAACACTCACACACACATACTGTATAAACATACACACACGTAAAAACAAAGACACATCCTGATCTGGAATCCATTTTCTTTTATTCTTTCACATTTAGGTGGAAAGGAAACTTCTATTTTAGGACCGGCTTTATGAGGATGCAGAGCACTAAAATCTTGTCAAGCAAGTTCCAAAAACAACACAACATCGTAGCACACATGCTGTGAACACACAGTGTTTTAGATTGTCTTATCCCTCTAAAAAAAAAAAAAGAGAATGTAGGATGCCTTCAGTGCTTACAGTCACAGAACACACTTGTCCCCCTGAACGCAGGGGACATCGCTCGGAAAGGGACATGTTAACAGGTCGGCATTCATTGTATATATATATTTTAATGTTTTTTTATGTATTTATCTATCCCATTATGATTTATTTATTTTTCTTAAGAGGATTCTTCTGTCCTATTCCCCCTTTCAGATTCTTTATTGTAGTGCTTGATAGTACCTGCCTCTCCATCTCTCTCTCTCTCCCTCCCTCTCCCCTCCCCTTCCCTCCCCTCCCCTCCCCTCCCCCGCCTCTACCTCTCCGTTTTAAAGAGCTGGCTTCAGCAGTCTGCCTGAAACTAAGCAATGCATACCGGCACACATACATAGGGTGCTACAGCCCCCGTCCACTCAAATCTCGCGGTCTGTGCAGTGGGTGTGTGTGTGTGTGTGTGTGTGTGTGTGTGCGCGTGTGTGCGCGTGTGTGGGTCTGCATCCGACCTGTGTGTGTGTGTGTGTTCGTGTGTGTGTTCCTGGCTGCAGTACAGCAGTGAGGATACGCTGCTTCCTGTGTGCTGCTAGGCAGCCCGGGCTCATTCTGCCGCATGCCGCTCACCGCCACCATTACGCAGAGGAATTCCATGCTGCTCACAGGGAGACGTGCAGCGCGGCGTCTCTGACTGACAGAGCTGGCTTTCAAATTGGATTTAACAGGAAGATGGACAGGGCTTGTTCAGGAGGAAACCGCACGGCTTGTGGGATTCCTTGCGGACCCCTTTGCTCCTGAATTGTGCACGTATGTAAGAGGGAACACAGTTTGTGTGTGTGTGTGTGTGCGTGGGGGTGACTGTGTTGTTGGGTGTGCGTGTCGTGTGTTCCCGATGCGGTCTGAGCGGGCCAGCCGTGTGTGTATTGTGGTGCTAGAGGAGGTGGAGGAGGATGAGCCCTCTTCTTCACCCCCACCTCCTCGGCCCAAATCGTCTCCGGACCGCAGGTCCCATCGTGCCCCTCAAAAGGCCGCTGCACAAGAGGACAAGGTGAGATGGGCTCGTCTCTTTGGTTTATCTACTGAGTGAATGAGAGTTTGCTTCAGTTGGACATTTCACCAGATCCAGGTTTATGTCCAGACCGTGTTTCCATGGCCGCAACAGCCACTTTTAGTAATCACCTCACCTGTGCTGAAGTAAAAACCTGTGCCGAAGTACACGGTGAAATGTCCCATTGCTTTCAAACACAATGCCGCGCCAGCACATGTCGTTTCGGCGCTAAATATAGCAGCTCTATGGTCACTGCCACGTGAGATGACTGCCGGTTTTGTATAGATTATCAGCAAAGCCGAGGCCTCTGTCGTCTCCGGCGTTGGGCTGTGTAAAGGGCAAACGTGCCAGTAACTCTTTGGAGCCGGTGGAGATCGGTGTCGGGCCTGATAGGACGGGGTTTGTCCTCTGAGTCCATGTCCCCGCAATCTTGTGACATAGTTCATTTGTGCAATAGTCACGAGAGAGATCACAACACGCCTGGGATTAAATAAAGAGAAAGTGATGGCGACAACAGGGGAGCTTGAGAATTACCAGCAGGTTCATAGCATTGTGTGTTTTTTTTTTGTTTTAAATCTGATTTAAACTTGGCAGCCCCTACCGTGAACTATGGTTTATATTTGGAGGACGTTTTTTAAGGCGATGACAATTAGGATCCGCTTTAAATTTGCATCATCATGTCACCGTTCCGATATTTTCAATGTGTTCAAGCTTGTCATTGTGTTTACAATAATATGGAAGAAAAGTTTAAGATTCCTATTCTCTCGAATATTGCACTTTTCTTTCACATCGCTGTTTCCATTATTATCCTAATATCTTCTTAAGATTGAACTCCTCATGTGCAGACTCAAACAGAGTTGTGAGTGTGCGAGTGTGTGAGTGACAAATAGCTATTTGTGACCTATGGGTCTCTCTCCTGTCCTGGGATTACAGTGTCTGCGTGAGACACTCTCCCCCATTGGTCAAACAAAGTTGTCAACACAGAAAATGAGCGCCTTGCAAATCAACGTTGCAGTCGTGTGCAATCGGCATTTCTCTTTTTTTTTTTTGGTTTCTACAGCCATCTCTGTTGAGAGCCATCTTCAATGTGGATGCAGAAGAAGTCCGCTCCCTCATATTCAAGAAGGAAGATGTCAACATTCAGGTAAGTCCCCAGATTGTGCTCTGATCGCATCCATGTGTATTTGATTTCACGCACACGCACACGCACACACACACTGTGACATAAAAACAACACCGAGGAGAGCTGCAGTCAGCCAATCGATCTGTGTAGCGATTGATCGATGGACTCGGAGTGCCTTCTGGCAGACTCTTAGCCCCTCCATCTTTTATAGCCGTCAGCCAGCACCAACTGTTCACTTTACACTCTCTCTCTCTCAATGGATTTAGGACGTAACCTTACACCTTTTTTTTCTCACTCTTCCCCCCCCCCCTCTCTCCATCCCTTGTTTTGCCTGAGCACGTTTCCTCAGTTCCTGTTTTTTGTCAATTTTCTTTTTTTTTTGTTGTTGTTGTTGTTGGTGGTCTATACTGCTGGGCTCATCAAACTGAGTCAGCAACATGTGTTTAACCCCCCCCCCCTCTCTCTGCTGATGGCTCTGTGCTCCATCAGAGGAGACAGGCGGAGTGATGAAGTCACATAAGGAACACAAGCGACCAGATGATGGGACAGTTTCCCCCCTGTACATGGCCCTCGGGGTCTCATGTTTCCCGTGGTCTGCATTCATGTGAAGTGTATGGATCTATTTTTTTGGTTGTGGTGTGATTTATGCTTTCACCCATTCATGATCTGCCAAAATTGTCTTCGGCTGGGTGTCTCATGTCAGGACACCGAGAAGCGCACGCCTCTGCACGCCGCAGCCTACCTGGGAGACGCCGAGATCATTGAGCTGCTCATCCTGTCAGGTAAACGCAATCCTCCGACCCGTTCAGCCGTCCACTCCGTTTCATGTCTTCTTCTGTGTTTTTAACTGTGCCTCCACATTTGTGCTCCTACCTTTGGCTCACAGGATTGTCTGTGAGAAACGTTTTGAAATATTCAAATTGTTGCCCATGCAAAACAGCTGATTTCAGCATAATAGTAATAATAGTTTGAAACTGAAAGACACTTCTTGCGATTTATCTTTCATCCGAGCGGGTCTTTCTGTGAAGTCAGCTGTGCGTGTCAGGAGGCGGGACCGACGCTGTTCCCTACACACGAGTAGACTGGAGGACGTGCGTGTTCGGTGTTCCTCCAGTCATTTGAAGAGTTAGCAACAGGTGCAGCTTGGTGGCTATTTTAACCCCTTAAGCTTTGCCAAATTGGCTCCTGGGAGATGTATAGCCACCAGACACTGTTGGCTCCCAAGAGCCCCCTTCCCCATCAGCCATATCAAAATATTTTTAGACTTTTGGTTTGTTGTTTTTATTCTTCACGCCACATTTTCCCCATCTTCCACTGTTGCCTTTTTTTATCCTCACAACTCTGTCCCTCTATTTTTCCTCTCTCTCTCTCTCTCTCTCTCTCTCTCTCGCTCTCTCCTCTCATCCAAGGGGCCCGAGTTAACGCCAAAGATAACAAGTGGTTGACTCCTCTTCACCGGGCTGTCGCCTCTTGCAGCGAGGTAACATTACACAAATACACCCGTAGTCACCCTCACACATGCTCTGGTGACTATTCTGCAACTCTGTTCTTTTTTGTCACATGTAAGGAATGACATCAGACACTTATATATTATAGAATGGGTCCTGGGCAGCATTCTCATACTTACGCCTTCCTCTCAGCGCTATTGTTGACATGAAATCCCTCTTAGAATAGAAAAGACACACACACACTCTGACCCTCTGTCTGCTCACTCCGACCCGCGCTCCCCGCTCCCTCCTCTCCGTCCAGGACGCAGTGGCGGCGTTGCTGAAGCACAGCGCCGACGTTAACGCTCGGGACAAGAACTGGCAGACGCCGCTGCACGTGGCGGCCAGCAACAAGGCGGTGCGCTGCGCCGAGGCTCTGGTGCCGCTGCTGAGCAATGTCAACGTGTCGGACCGGGCGGGACGCACGGCCCTGCACCACGCCGCCTTCAGTGGGCATATAGAGGTGGGTTTCTATTACTCGCACATACACCCCGACGAACGTGCATCCGCGGCCATTTAGATTGAGCTTTTATTTTGGTGTCAGATGGTGAAGCTGCTGCTGTCCAGAGGAGCCAACATCAACGCATTCGACAAGAAGGACAGGAGAGCCATCCACTGGGCAGCCTACATGGGTAAGACTGTAGTTATACGGGTTTCTACATGTAACTTGGAATGCACCGGGTTGAAATGGACTCATCTCTCTCTCTGTCTCGTGTCAGGTCACCTGGAGGTGGTGAAGTTGTTGGTGGCCAGTGGAGCCGAGGTGGACTGTAAGGACAAGAAGGCTTACACCCCTCTCCACGCCGCCGCCTCCAGTGGCATGAGCAGCACCGTGCACTACCTGCTGGGCCTGGGCGTCCACGTCAGTATCCGTGCCATAACCCCTTGAGCGGTTCTTCTGAGTGATGAGTTGTGAGTCGTATTTTTATGGAAAAACCAACTTGACAGACGGATGTCTCTCCCTGCGTAAGGTCAACGAGGTGAACGCCTACGGCAACACTCCACTGCATTTGGCCTGTTACAATGGACAGGACGTGGTGGTCAGCGAGCTCATCGAGACGGGGGCCAATGTCAACCAGGTGAGTGTGTCTGTGTGTGCGTGTGTGTCTCTGTCAGAATGCGTGTTTAATTGTGTTATTTTGAACCCCGCCTCAGGTGAACGAGAGGGGCTTTTCTGCTCTCCACTTCGCCTCCTCCTCACGCCAGGGAGCGCTGTGTCAGGAGCTGCTGTTGGCCCACGGAGCTCACATCAACATGCGAGTGCGTCCATGTGTAAACGCACTTTCACAACATTGATACATCACCTGTGCCTGTAACCTAAAGAGCACATTTAATCAAAGCCAGCCTCTCTCTAGCGGAGAGCGGAAATCACAGCGTTGTCACACACTTTGGTGGCAGGAATGGAAACTCCTATCAAGCCTCAGGATGCAAGGCCATATGGAAGATGGAGGGGGTGGTGGTGGCTCCCCCAGGCTGCAAGCTGCTCAGGGAATCTGTGCGTGTGTGTGCGCACGTGGGTGTGTCGAGACATCTTGTGGGCTTTAAGCTTTATTAAAACACAATGTTGGACTCCTAGTTGAGTTGGCTGCCCACGCTGGCTTCTTTCCTTCACTGACGCGTGGACTTTATTGGAAAAAAGAAAGTCCCCATAATTGTCTGTCCTTGTGTCTCTCTCTCTCTCTCTGCCTGTTCAGAGCAAGGACGGCAAGACTCCTCTCCACATGGCAGCTACCCACGGAAGGTTCTCCTGCTCTCAGGCCCTCATTCAAAATGGTGCGAGCCCTTAAATTGTGTGTTTATTTTGAAGGGAAATATACGCATATTCACATTCCTTTCATTTATTTGGCGCGTAGGAGCTGAGATTGACTGCGAGGACGAGAGCAGAAACACCGCCCTTCACATCGCCGCCCGCTACGGCCACGAGCTCATCATCACGGCGCTCATCAAACGCGGGGCCGCCGTCGCCAAGTCAGTACCAGCTGACATTTAACCATCTGTCTGTCCTCCCACTCAATGCGATCTGTGCTTTGTGATTTAAAAATAAATAAATAAATGCCTCTTTTTGTTGCCATTCTGCCATTAAAATGCACCATCATCCAACATTGTGCTGACCCGTCCTCTGGGTTGTTGACCCCTTTCAGGAGAGGCATTCACGGGATGTTCCCTCTCCACCTGGCAGCTCTCAGCGGCTTCTCGGATTGCTGCAGGAAGCTCCTGTCCTCAGGTACATTCATGCCGACGCCGCACATGCCACTGCCGCCACGAAAAACTGACGCTGACTGCATGTTTGTGCAGGGTTTGACATCGACACCCCGGATGACTTTGGAAGGGCCTGTCTACATGCTGCGGCAGCTGGAGGGTGAGTCATCAGTCAGCCTTACTTGTTTGGACCCTTCATTAAAAAAAATCACGGACAACCACGAAACCCCCCGTGTCTCCCCTCAGGAACCTGGAGTGTCTGAACCTGCTGTTAAACATCGGAGCGGACTTTAACAGGAGAGACAACTTTGGGAGGTGAGCCAAACGTCGGGTGGGGGTGAGGGTCGAGGCCCTCGTTGGCGTCCATAATAATAATGTTTCTGATGCTCCTCAGGACTCCACTACACTATGCGTCGGCCAACTGTAACTACCAGTGCGTGTTTGCCTTGGTGGGCTCGGGGGCCAGCGTGAACGAGGTGGACCAGCGAGGCTGCGGACCCCTGCACTACGCCGCCGCCGCTGACACTGATGGAAAGTGCGTCCTTTTTTTTTTTTTAAATGTATTTATTGTGCAGCATCAAAGTTCACGACGACGACAACAACAACAACAACAACCTTTTTTTTTGTCAGGTGTGTGGAGTACCTGTTGAGGAACGACGCCGACCCAGCCGTCAGAGACAAACAGGGTTTCAGCGCTGTGCATTACGCCTCAGCCTATGGACGCACACTCTGCTTAGAATTGGTGTGTTGATGTCTAACAACGCGTGGCGTGTCCTACACAGTGTCGGTGAATGTGTGTCTGGCAAAAGGTTGTGGGACCGTAAAACGCTTTGTCTGTCTCTTTCAGATGGCCAGTGAGACGCCGCTGGATGTGGTAAGAAAAAAATAAATAAAAAAAAATCACCCTGGGTTACACAATGAGTCCTTACAATGACTCTGTTTGAGTGGCTCCCTCTGTTGGATAACAACTGGTACAACAAAAAAGGGCTTGAAGCATTTGAGAGGGAAAAAAGGAAGAAAAATCTTAAAAGTGCACTTTTAAAACGTGGAGTTTGGCGTCATTCTTGAGCGCCAAGGATTTGCCGTTATTTGCACACCTGGATCTGACAAAAGATGCATAAAAACACGCAAAACGCTCAATTATGTGACTGGGGTGAATAGAAGTGGAAAAAACATTTTTTTTTTTGTAATGTGATATGTGGGACCCTCTGTTTCAGCTTATGGAGACATCAGGACCAGACAACGACTCGGAGAACCAGGCCCCTGTCAGCCCTCTGCACCTGGCGGTCAGTGTGTCTCCCTCAACAATGCCAGGATTTTTTTTTTCTCATCCAGCTGTCCTTTTGAGCCCCCGCGTGTGGGTTGATGTGCGTGTTTTTTTTTTTTCCCTCCCCCAGGCCTACCACGGACACTGTGGAGCGTTGGAGGTCCTCCTCTCCTCCCTGCTGGAGGTGGACGTGCGCAACCCGGAGGGCCGGACGCCCCTCAGCCTGGCCTGCTCCAGTGGTCATCAGGAGTGCGTCTCCCTGCTGCTGCACCACGGCGCCTCGCCCATGATCCATGACTACACGCACAAAAAGACAGCCATACACGCTGCAGGTAGACATACCAGCGGCTACACACACACACACACACACACACACACTGCAGAGATTTGTTTAAATGCAGCTCATGCACATTGCATTTGTGAGGGTGGAAACACAGAATGTGTGTGTGTCTGCCGTAGCTATGAATGGCCACCCAGAGTGCCTGCGCCTGCTCATGAGCAACAACGACCAACCCATTGACGTGGACATCCAAGACACCAACGGACAGTGAGTGTGTACGCGTGTGCGATGTGACAAAATGGCTCCCACTTCGGGCTCCCAACTGCTTTTATCACAGGGAGGGCACTGACACTGAATAAATGAACTCCTGATGTCCAGGACTCCTCTGATGTTGGCGGTGCTGAACGGACACACAGAGTGCGTGTACTCTCTGCTCAGTCAAGGAGCCAGTGTGGAGAACCAGGACCGCCGGGGCAGGACGGCCCTTCACCGAGGGGTGAGACAGACGCACGTTCAGTTTTTCTTCTTTTTTTTTATAAAAGATGAAATGCATTTATAATTTTCACTGTTATCACAAATAGGCAGTGACAGGCCAGGAGGAGTGTGTGGAGGCCCTCCTCCAGCGGGGGGCCAGCGTGTGCGCGAGAGACGTCGGTGGCCGCTCACCGCTTCACCTGGCGTGCGCCTGCGGTCGCGTGGGCGCTCTGGGCGCCCTGCTGCAGGCCACCAGCGTCTCGCACGCAGACACGCACCTCTCCGACAACCATGGCTACACACCGCTGCACTGGGCCTGCTACAACGGTACTGGGACATAGACGGAGCGAGTTGAGGGTCAACGTCTGTGTTGTGGATGAAGCCAGGGGGGAGTATTCACGTCTTATTTCTCTCTCCCTAGGATATGACGCGTGTGTGGAGGTGTTGTTGGACCAGGAGGTGTTCAGGAAGATTCAGGGCAACTCCTTCAGTCCACTACACTGCGCAGTGTAAGACAAAGACTTGACCCTTTGCGTTAATGTGGACACACACTGGTGCGAGTCCACGTGTGACGTCGCGTTTGTGTTTCAGCATGAGCGATAACGACGGCGTGGCCGAGATGTTGATCGACACCCTGGGCTCTACCATCGTCAACGCCGCAGACTCCAAGGGCAGGTAGGAGATGGTCATGACGTCATGTCCCTGTCAACGGGTGAACACACACACACACACACACACACACACACTCTGCGGCTGTAATGTCCCCCCGCCTTTGTGTGGATGCAGGACGCCGCTTCACGCTGCCGCTTACTCCGACCACGTGGAGTGCGTCTCCCTTCTTCTGAGCCACGGAGCTCAGGCCAACGTGGCGGACGCAAACACGCGCAGGACGCCGCTGATGATGGCAGCCCTGAACGGACAGACCAATGCTGTAGGTCAGTACGCTTAGCAACGCATCCGTTTACCACCTCGCCGTAGATTTCTGCACCGCTGAGGCGTAACGTCTCCGTCCGTGTGCTGCAGAGGTGCTGGTGAGCAGTGCCAAAGCAGACTTGGTGCTTCAGGACACCAACAGAGACACGGCGTTGCATCTGGCCTGCAGCAAGGTAGCAGCTATTTATTGAGACTGGATTTTTTTTCATGCCTGCAAGATACATACAGTAAAAGTGATTACCTCTTCTGCGTGGGGGGGGAATCAGCAAGTTAATGGAAAGGATAATTACGCAATTGCTCTCAGGGTCACGAGACGAGTGCCTTGTTGATTCTGGAGAGGAACAGCGACAGGAACTTCATCAACTGCACCAACACCGCTCTGCAGACGTACGTATGCCGCATAACTCCCCGGGGCTCCCGTCAAACGGGAAGCTCACCTGCGACTCTGGCGACCCCACCGTTGAGAAATGATGTGTTTTCTTATTTTTGGCCCTTGTCCCACCTGGTAACATGCCCGACCATCTCCTCGCCGCTGCAGGCCCCTGCACGTAGCGGCCAAGAAGGGTTTGACGGTGGTGGTGCAGGAGCTGCTGGGGAAAGGAGCCAGTGTGTTAGCGGTGGACGAGAACGGTCCGTTTTCCTTTTACTCACTATTCACACATTTATTCCAGAGTGAAACTACAGCTCTTTTTTTATTATTATTTTTTTTATTTAGGTTACACTCCAGCTTTGGCCTGCGCTCCCAACCGCGATGTAGCCGACTGCCTGGCCCTCATCCTCAACTCCATGATGCCCGCCTCCCCCATGGTTACCATCGCAGCTACCCCCGCACTGTCTCTCACGCAAACGGTCACCAACCACCACCACCACCCCGCCGCCAACCACGTCTCGAAAGGCGTGGCCTTTGATTCCCCGCCCCCTCGGAGGCCCGACCACGCCTCTCACTGCAGGCCGGAGCGCCCGCTCTCCACCGCGTGTGCGGACGATGAACTGAACGACTCGGATTCAGAGACGTACTGAGGACGGGACATCCAGCCACTCAGGAGCCTTAATACTTCACTGAACAAGTAACGAACCAGAGGTGAAAAAAGAAAAAAAAAAAAAAAAAAAAAAATGCTGGTAGGTAAGCATCTTCAACTTTAATAATAGTCATTTTTCAAGTTGCACACCCACGTAAAGTATGTGCAAAAAAAAAAAGAAAAAAAGACTAGGGTGAGTACAAACTACATTTCACTCAAGCTGTATGATCTACGGAACATGTGCGTATGAATGTCACATGTTCCATTCTTTGGAAAATGAGGGTGACATTTGCGTTCCTACGTAGAGGATCAGGATTTTGTAACAGGTCTGCGAGCAGCTTCACTGCATGGTCTGCAACACGGCCAGTGTCTTTTTAAATTTAAAACAATGTTTTTTTTTCCCCCCAATACTGGATTGTGAAGCCTTCACCCCCTTTTTCCTTCAACCATTATTAGAAGAGTTTGGACAGACAAAACTGAGGACACCTTTTTTTTTTTTTTTTTGGAAGCAATTTCTGAAAGAAAAACAAAGACACAATCTCACGGGACCAGGTGACGGATGACCGTTTTCCCTTCTGTACTGTGGAGTTTTACTTCGGAACTGTTGTTCTGACTCTCGCCGATGCCCTTGGGTAATTCTTGATGTCAAACCGCCAGGAAGTCGTTTTTTTTTTGTTTGTTTTGTTTGTTTGTTTTGGATCCTATGACTGAATTCCGCGAGGCGGCTGGATTGTGACAGCAGGTGGATGTACGACCTGTTCAAACTACTCAATAATGTCTGTGTACTGTACTGGAGGCAGGAGAACGTGGCTGACACTGTGTGTGTGTGTGTGTGTGTGTGTAAGATTGCGTGTGCGTGCGTGTGTGTGACAGAGAAATGAATAAATACTGCCTTTTTAGGATCGAGTAACTTTCAGGCAGAGGATGAATAATGTTTATAAAGATGAAAACAATGAAGGACATTTGTTTATGATTTATTGCACTTTCTACACGGCATGCGAGCAGAATGGGTAGCAGCAGCGGAATTGTCGGTGTTCGGGCAGAACCATGTTTTTTTTTTAAGTAATGAATTGACGAAGTCGTTCATTTATCGTCCAGGTGGTACATGCGTCCGTACAGACAGGCAGTGAGCAGGCCGCCCGTCATGTTGGAATGTGTCACGGTCACTCTGCCGTCTGGGGTCTTCTCCAGACGCTCGGGCTGCTCCAGGACCAGCCGGCTGGCCAACACCGACGGGTACACGTGCCTGGTCCCGAACCTACCCTCCAACAGGAAGTCCATCTTGGTCTCGGCCTCCTCCACTTCCTGCCCGCAGGAAGCGGCCTCCGACCCTGCACAGCGGACCAGCGCACACACCTGCAGACAGGCCCCAGGTGAATTCGACGCGGGTCTGAAACGAGTTCCACATGTTCACGCGTTCATACCTGCAGGGCGTAGCGCCCGTTGACGGTGTGCGTCCCGTTAAACGCGCCCAGTGCGTACAGCTCCTCGCCGCGGCCGCGCGATGACCGCCGGTAGCGGAGGCGACAGCAGAAAGTGCCATCGCACACGTCCAGTTTGCCCTCGGCCTCTTCTAGGAGGACAAATGTGAAGGGATCGTGCATCATGGAGGAGGTGAAGGGCACGGAAGAGGAGGAATGGGCTTTTTTCGCAGGAGCAGCTTCAGGATGTTCATAACAGCCGTCTTTGTGACAGAATCTGGGGTCTGTATCTGAAGTGGACTCAACCGCCACCTCCTCTAAGACGGGCACCCTGGCCACCAGCAGCCGGCCCGCCTCTGGATCCCCGCTCAGCGCGCGGTGGTAGGTGGAAGAGAACGGAGTGTGGATCCCACTTCCGGTCATGATGAGATGGTCGTTGCGAATGTTGGCCGCCAGCAGGGTGACGTTGGCGCCCAGGCTGAACGCCTGCTGGAACTGGACGGTGTGCAGCAAGGGGAGCTGGTTCATCCAGGCCGTGGGGTAAATCAGCTGACGCACTCCCTGAAAGAGGGGAGAGTTACCGGGTGAGAAGCGACGAGGACGGAACACCGAAAACAGGGCGTGCGTGCGTGCGATTTCTTTTTCTTTTCTACCATCTCGACCAGGGTGATTGTGGGTTTGTGGAACAGGATGTCGAAGCAGGTGATGAGCCCGAACCTCCCGGCAAATGGTGTGTCAAATGTTATGACCTCAGGGTGCGGTGGGGTGTCAAAGGCCTCCTCAAAGTAGGGGTTTTGTTTGTGGTAGCGGGCCACCAGCTGGCCTTCGGAGCTGTGGTGATGGACACACCGTGAGCACAAAATTAAAAAAAAAAACGCCTGTGCACTGCCGCTTTATCGCTTTGTATTTGAAAGGTTTTCTCTGCACCTGAAAACCACGTTGGTGTTGAACTGCCAGCGTCCATCAGAGGGACAGGGTGCGGACAGGTCGCTCCTCGGGTCACATGGCTGCAGGTCGGCCATGTTGGCGACAAGGTAGAGATTGTGCCGACGTGCCATACAGCTCAACCTCAGGAGAATCTACAAAACAACAAGATCTATACAGGTTCTCCAAACCACTTGTGTGTCAGGTCAGAAATGCATGTTATAGTCCAAGTGTGTGTGTGTGTGTGTGTGTGTGCGCGTGCGTGCGTGCACACCTCTGTGTTGTCGTATCGACCCGGTTCTGCGCAGGGATTCCAGTTCTCCCGCTGCGGGTCAGGAATGGTTTCCAGGTAGCCAGAGATGGACGATCGGCTGAAGTTGAAGCCCTGAAGACCATCCTCCGGAAACACCAGGATCTGGGCTCCCTGCTCGAGACCAGAGGAGACAGGAGACCTGTGGTAATAGCTCATTTATTATGGAACACGAGCTGTTTTAAAGCTCAGCGAAAGCAGAAATAATATAAAAGCCTGATTAAAAACGAGTTATTATTAAAGCATATAATCCAAGTTCAGGTCACTCACAGTATTTTGCCCTCAACAGCAAATGTGTGCCACCTGAAAATGACAAAATGGACTATTTGACAGTTCTAAAAACATGGTAGGTGTATGATGACGTCACACAATGACGCCCAACTGTGAGAATGTTGAATTGTCCTTGTGAGAAAACTAAGTTTGGAGTTATTCTACCTGTCAAAGAGTGATAGTTAATGTTTGTATGATCTCAAGTTGGTGTGCGTGTGTGCGTGCGCGTGCGTGCGTGTGTGTGTGTGTGGGTGTACCTGCAGTGAGGCCCGGGCGGCCTGCTCCTCGTACACATCCAGGTTCCGCTGCACGTGCCTCAGGGCCGCGGAGCGGGACAAGGGTACACGCGGATCCGGATTGAGGACCGAGCGGTGCTCGTAGACCGCGGCGACGTAAGAGGAACCCGCAGCATCGGCGGACACACAACACACAAACAGCACAAACGCCAACACAGCCTTCATCTCTGCGTCTCCACCGAGTTGCGCGAGCGGATGATCCGCCGCACGGAGCCGTTGCGCCAGGGATCAGGAGTCCAAGTTGACTCAGCTCACTCAGGTGACACACTGTTGTGTGTGTGTGTGTATGATTGTGTACATTGTTGTGGGTGTGTATGCATGTGTACACTCACGTGTTCGGCCATTATCATACCAAAATGTTTACAATGTCAACAAAACTTTTATTTTGAAAATACTCTGCCGGAAACATTAGGCAAATGACCCGGAAGTAGTTCTACGTTTGACCGTGTTGTCATTACCAATAGCAAGGTTTGCGGCACACACACGTTAGAAGCTATTTTAAGCTATTTTAAGCTATTTTTTGGTTGTTTAAATATTTGAGGACACATTTAAATAAGCAAGAGGAAATATATTTGGTCGCGTCCGTCTGATGTCTCCTGACTTCTCCTGACCAACTTGGCTCGGCATTAGCATCCACCGTGCGGCACCATGTCCTCACCCAGGGTAGGAGCAGGAGGAGCGGGTGAGACCGCGGATCAGAGCGCGGATCAAGCCGGTAAAATGTTCAAGACCTGCTGGAGCTGCAGGGTCGTGTCCGGCGGAGGTTTGATCGGAGCCGGGGCCTATGTGTTCATGGCGGCCCGGAAAGTGATGCAACTGGGCGGCCCGACCTCCATGGGCACAGTGGCACAGATTACATTCGCTGCATGTGAGTCACCGCCACACAGGTTATTCCCTCTTTTATGTTTAAGGTGTAATGTAGAACATTTTAATTCATAGCGTTCTGTGTATGGCAGGTTTGGCTTCGTGGGGGGTCGTTGTGCTCACGGACCCAGTGGGGAAATCGCAGCGGAAGACGTGAGGAGACGGAGGAATGTGTTTTTTTGAATAAGGACTCGGAGGACAACACCAGGTCCGCGTTACTCCTGTAAATACGCAAACATTAGAAAATGGAACGAGATCATATATAAGACTGGACATTTTTGAAGTTAAAATGTGTACATAACAAGTCAACATGTGCGGTAACGTGTACATATAGCACCAGTTTGATTTGATCTAAATTGGCTCCATTTCATCTGTTGATTTCGCAAAACAACAATAAATAAGATGCATCTC
The DNA here is from genome assembly GCA_016785305.1 of Colistium nudipinnis. Lineage (NCBI taxonomy): Eukaryota > Metazoa > Chordata > Actinopteri > Pleuronectiformes > Rhombosoleidae > Colistium > Colistium nudipinnis. Next base: position 253,016 of record JAFBJU010000318.1, read on the forward strand.
AAGTATGGTTGTGAATGGCCTTTTTTTCTCCCCCCCACACATTTAAATGATAAATAGCGTTTTAAAATCCCACTTGACGTAAGGTCGTGTTGTAGGAGGGGTTTCCCAGTGGACTTTCTCTGGGCGTTCATTTTGAAACGCAAACAGGTGCAGTTAATCAATTCTGCCTTTCAGCTATTTTTTTTTTTCTGGAGGCATTTCGGGTTCAGCGTGTCGGGCTGCAGACTGCCACTGTTCCACTGGATTTTCTGTTCAGCGATGCATGTCAACCTATTCGACTATTCCAGGTCAGAATCCAATGTTTTTGTGTTTTCCTCCTTTCACACGTTGTACTTTCCAAGCCAAAGTGTTTTTAGTTTAGTTTGATCATTCGGCACAGCTTTCAGACGTTTTACGCCGCACAGCATTCACGCTCTAGTATATTGTTAGAACCCCTTCTTTTGGTTGCTGTCTCCTAATATATATTTAGCCTGATTTTAACCATTAATTTATCAAAATGTAAAGCTCCGAGGGAACATTTCTACCGTTGCTACTTTTTTCTACGGAGCCCCTCAAGGGACATTGGCGACATTTCTCGTGGTGCGCGCGCATAAACACTGATGGGAAATCCGCTCTGATTGCTTTTATGTGTTTTCTCATTTCCAAGCATAAACTGGGCCAGTCTTACTAAAATATAGGCACAACGATACTATACTACTGTACTAATTCATATACTACTTGCCAAATATATTAAAAAAAATCTTATTGACTTGCAGAAGTACTGTCAAGTGCTTTTAATGTGCACTGTCTGAGTAACCCAATCTCAAAGTTCCTTAAAACGGAACAAGATAAGCGCTTTTCCCCTGACGTTAAAGTGGAATAAAAAAAAAAAAGTAACGTGCAGTTTATCCTTGGAAGGGAGAAAATACAGAATAAAGTCGAGGGGTCTGTTTGAGAGTGAGTCATTTCAACCCTGGACTTACATTTTATAAACGCAAGTCAACATGCCTATTTACTCTCTTTCTTTCTTTGTGTGTAAATGTGCATCATTGTGGATGTTTACTAATGTTCCAACGTTTAAAAATGACAGATTGTGTTTTTACTCAAATATTTGAAAATAGAAAACCACAGAGCTGTAATCATTGAACTGTCAGAATCTCGTCCCAAATCCCATTTCTCCCTTTAATTTTTTTCTCCCCGTCTTTTGGATGGCGTGACTTACGGTGATGATTTTGGAAACACTTTGAACGATAGCAATTTTTGATGACATACTATCCTGACGTTTTGATTGGACTATGTAATGTACAATGTTTTGATGTATCTTTTGACATTTTTTATATTTATAAAATTTTTTGGCATTTTTGGACGACATACTGTAATATGATGATTTTGGTCAAATTGTGGACAACATGCTGTATGATGATGTTTTCACTTTTTCACTTTTTTTCACCTCTACCCTATTTTCTTGCTCTGCCAGTTTCGTGCATTTTTGACACTTTTCACCTTTTTGGTTATGGTAACACATGCGACTCTATGACGCTTTGCATTTTTGACTACATATTAAACTGACATTTTCACTTTTTTCACTTAATTTTCGCACCTACCCCTTTTTTTAAAGCTCTGCCGATGCTACTGTGCGAGTTTCGAGAGTTTTGAATTTTTTGACTTTTTGGCCGACATAAGGCTATAGTAAGGCGTTTTTTTGTAAATTCTTAAAAGTTTTGACGACATGTTATACAATGAAATTTTAACTTTTTTTAACTTTATTTTCACGCCTACCCCATTTTTAGGCCCTGCCAATGCTACTGTGCGAGTTTCGAGAGTTTTGAATTTTTTGACTTTTTGGCCGACATAAGGCTATAGTAAGGCGTTTTTTTGTAAATTCATAAAAGTTTTGACGACTTGTTATACAATGAAATTTTCACTTTTTTTAACTTTATTTTCACACCTACCCCATTTTTAGGCCCTGCCAATGCTACTGTGCAAGTTTCGAGAGTTTTGAA